>JASSUY010039195.1:0-57511 GCA_032466535.1 Forpus xanthops | reverse complement strand
CACCACCCTTACAGTAAAGAATTTCTTCCTCACATCCAATCTAAACTTCCCCTGTTTAAGTTTGAACCTGTTACCCCTGTACTCAGTGCAGTCCCTCATGAAGAGTCTCTCCCCAGCATCCGTGTAGGCCCTCTTCAGATACTGGAAGGCTGCTATGAGGTCTCCACTCAGCCATCTCTTCTCCAGACTGAGCAGCCCCAACTCTGTCATCCTATCTTCATACTTAAACACACACACAAAAAAAAAGCTAGTTATTATTTCTATGTAGTTAAAATTAAAATTTTGTAACAAAACTGTATAAAAGTATTCTATGTTAAGAATACTTATGTATTATTATGTGTTAATTAGAGACAATACCCGTATGAGACAAGTGCTGTGATATTCATTAAACCAAGCCATGCTGAATATAGCCAAATCCTGATACAGTTTCACTGGTCTTAGTTTGATATTGGCAACTTTCTAAGTTTGAACACATTACTGACGTGGAAATGCAATGACTTCCAAAGCGTATTTACCTGAAAATGGTTTCATATGGCTAGAAGTCACAGGATTGTCACAACCCTTGACAGGTGCAATAAAATTGCAGATGACAGCTATGGATTAAGGACTCAGCCAGACTAGTTTAAAGACTTTGCTAGAGGCTGTCAGTGCATTTTTGGCTTGCAGGAAGCTTATTCCCCTTTATGATTTGCTGCACATGGGTAAAGGGACCTGCTAATCTTGAATTGATTCCTCAGTGGCAGAGCTGAGATCAACTCTCAGAACCCCTGTCCCCACCTGCAATATCTGCTAACCATGAAATAACAGTTTCTTGCAGCCCTAGAAATAAGCCAGAACTGTTGTTATCTCCTTTAGGACTAAGGATGACAGCATAGAGCCACTTTCAACATTACGCTATGAGTTAAATAAGAATGGCACACTAGAGATCAAAGAAACAAAGAAAGAAGACTCAGGATCGTATGCTTGCTGGGCTGCAAACTCTGTTGGAAAAAGAGCAATCACTGCCAATCTGGATATAAGAGGTAATGTCCCACTTATCAACAGAAAAACATTTCACATCTGCCACATTTCATTATTTAAAAGATTCCAGTAAATAAGTAATTAGTAAACATTCACTCCAAGATACAGATTTATTCTGTGAGGCTATAAATTCTCTGCATACTAAGACATGAAATTGCCACACATCTCATATATATGTTAACAGTACTGTCTTCATTTTTCATCATGTGTGATTTCTTCATGCTCATACAGGATGTTTACTTTCTCCTGGACATTTACAAAAGCTGCAAAAGCCACCAAAAACTTTTAGTTTACTTCCCAAATCCATTAACTTTATTTTCATGAAGGATTTTCCTTCCCTCTTGCCATCAGCCCTGTTATACTTGGAGTAGGTTCTTGGCTGACCCTGGAGAACCTAAATCCCTCTCTGTGCTTGTGGGCTTGATGGGGTCCTTACTGAGCCAGGCAGGGTCCCATAGATGTGCGTTTCCTCCTTCCTAAAGTTACATGCCAGCTGTTGATCAGAAAGTACATCCCAAACTGAATTTACATCTACAGCAAACACCAAGCACATTGCAGCAGGATAAGTTAGGGGATGCTGCTGGCTTAAGGGCGCTGTGTTGAGCTTTTGCCTGATTATTAACTTGGCAAATATTTGTAAATAGGGGAAAATAATTACTGAAGTGTGTTTACTTATAAATATCAGATACTTACCTTGTGCTTCAATTCAGTTTTAAAGGGATTTATGTGGTCGGCTGGGCAGGAGGGGTTTTCCCCTGGAGAGTATGATGGCAGAGCACAGCTTCTGTTGAGCACACAGATTAAATTTAGTGCATTGCATACAAATTTACTTAGGATTTAGGGCTTGCCAATAAAAAGCAAACCTTAAATGCTCAATTAGCAAAGTCCTCAAAAGGACTCTCAGTTACAGGTTTGCTGTGACAAATTTGAGGCAAAAACCTGATTCTTTTTGTGTTCTGTTTGTACCCACTCCCTTTGCTTTGTAAATTTTACAGTGATAATAAACATGAAATGTACAATGAAAGTCTCACAGAGCCACATTTCACTGTAGAAATAAATTCAGCCAAATGCTTTCTTCTCACTTATTCATCTGTTCCTGTATTCAGATTAGAGTCAATTAAAAGAACAAACTTGATTGCAATATTTTTTTCTCACTTGACTTTAATAAGCTTGTAATTTTTCTTGGAGCATTGCCAGAGCTTATTTCAAATGGCAATTGGACATAAAAATCATATTTAAGCCTTTTTTATTTTTCCTCATCCATTTCATGAGTCTGCTAACAAGGATTTTCACCTGTGGCTTTTTTTGGTGATTTGTTGTTTGTTTCTTTTTTTGTGGAGCTCTTTGTTTTGGCATGAACTAAAAAAGATATTTTCCAAGATAAAAAAAAAAATCCTGGCGAATACCTATTTCAAAACCAACCTTTCTTCTCTTGAAGTGTTTGTACATATAACAAAAAAGACCTGATCCTTTCTCCTAAAGTTGATTTTGGTATATGAATTGTGTGGTGAAAATTTGATGTAATAGTCTCTCTCCTAATCAAAGTGCTTTTCTGTGATCAATCAGATGCTACAAAACTTGTTGTTACTCCGAAGAACCCCCGAGTGTTGAAATCGCATTCAATTTTATTGAAATGTCAGGCTGAGTATGATTCACACTTAAAACACAGTTTTAAATTATCCTGGAGGAAAGATGGGGATGAGCTGCCAGTCAACAGCACAGAAGGTGGCAGGTAAGCAGGGAAGAAACAAGAGTTTTCTTGATCTCAGCTGAATAAAGCTGTATGGTGCTGGAGCATGAGTTCCAATAAACACAAGATTTAATAGCTTGAAATGCAAATTTATGTCTGCAAGAATTTTTCATGTGAAATGTGAATAGATCTGCATTTTTTATATACGTATAAATATAAATGCATATATATGAGTTTTGAGCCATGGCTGGCAAATTATCTTGTTTTTATTAACTCTGTCACAACAGAATATTGCATATATATTGGTTCAACCCAAAAATACAACCCTAGCTCTACTGCAGTCATCTGCTTTGTTTTTTTTTCTCCTCTACAGTGGAACTAGTCTTTTCCTTTGGTTTACACCTGTTTGGCCAAAGCAGAGTCCTTGTAATGTTGAAGTGGATGGTTAATAGCTTATCTAGGATTCTGCCTGAAATTGTACACATTAAAAGCAATGAATTTTTCTTACATATAAGTGCATACTTGCAAGTCCAGGCCATATGTTGCCCTACTTTTGTGTTTCCATTGACCCAAGGGGATGGATCTAAGCCTTTATTCCATATGAAGAGTCCCACAGTGGGTAATCAGATGTCTTCATTAATTACCCCAGAAGAAAGATGTTTTCCTAAATATTGCAGTGCTGGAGAGGTTGAAGGTCCTGCTGAGACCACACAGCATGGGGAGATAGCACCAAGCAAATGCAATCTCTGCAAGACAACCCATGTGCCTTTTTTAATGCCAGCTTCCTCTGGTGCATTGGACATTGCACAAGTGGGTTGAGAATGCTTAGTTTTATTGAACCCTTTCAAAAATTCAATGTAAGGCCCATGTATTTGCCTCATTAATGATGTGCCAAAATCTTATGTTCCAGACATCAGCTGACGCATATCAATGTGGCTCTTTTCAGGCCAAGAGACACATGCCAGCTCCCAGTCATGGAGGCTAAATCGCTACTAAATACAAATAATAGTCTACAGCACACTGTATAATATAACTACAGTTGTGCTTTATAGTAATTGGTCTAATGTGCAAATATGTTATTTAAAATGTCATGTTGCAAAGTTTTTTTATGAACAGTCTCTTGGAGTTCAGTGGTGTCTGCCTGTCATATGCTTGTCTCACAGATTTCTCTCTTCCTTATTTGCATGTTCCTTGTTTTCTTTGCCCCGTAGGGTAATTCTGGACAGGGATACACTGTTCATATCAAGTGTGACACAGGAGGATCAAGGAGTTTACATGTGTGTGGCCAGGACTTCTCTGGACAGTGTTACGGCTGAATCGTGGTTAATTGTTCTTGGTAAGATAGTATTTCCCAGTGTGCCAAGAGCTCCATGCAGCACATAATGCCATTGCAGCAGTTTTGCTTATTTGTTTTTTTTGTTTTTTTTTTTATCCAATTCAGCAACAGGGCCTTAATAACAGTTCCATAAAGGTACAATGTACCTCTCCCTCATTAACCTCAGTTGTGCTATCCTTGTATCTCCTTGAATGAGGATGCTGATGCAAACTTTTTGTTTATATTTAATCTTTGTTATACCTAAGACGAGACAGCCTTTTTTCTCAGTTCGGGAGTCATACACAGTGGCTGTGTAGGAGGTTACCAAGACTGGAAGGTGTAGCAGCATATTAAGAATGTCTCTGCTTCTGCTTTGAAATCCTTGATCAGTCCTTCACCCCACTTTACTGGAGAGTATGCACACAATTACCACTTCGACTGTATTGCCCAGTATTTAGATGTCCAGCTTCTCTGAAGATCAGTGGAATTTGAGCACCTGAAAAAGATTAATTATCTCTGTGAGTCTGGGCATAAATTATCATCCAGTGGCAAAGAGCAAGTACACAGCAGAGAAAAGCCTTGACCTGAAGAGTCTGACGCTAGACCTTATATGATCAACCATACAACTTGCCTCTCTTTCTGAAGGGCCATTTGAAAGTAAAGGATTGAACTTGTCGAGTGATGTGCTGTCCTTTGCACATGTACTTAAGGGCATCAGCCAATAGCTAATATCCTGTGAATATTTTGGAATTACATGGATAGTTTTCCATCATTTGATTTAATTAAGTTTTCTTCATTTTGCATTTTTTTTTTTGTCTGGCAGTGATTGAAACAAGAACTACGATAATCTGAACTTCAAGATGTGTTCTCACTTTAAATTAATGGCATTTTTTAGTAAATAATAAATTAAGATGATGCTGTGCACATTATTTATGGCATTGAGTTCTTTAGTGCTATATAATTCCAAATGTTTGTAGACTGTTCGTACATTACTTATGAAAGTTTCATAAAGCACTTTATTCCATTTTCAAAAGGTGATTTGCAGAAGAGGCGAAACAGTCATCTGCTTTTTTCCCTTTGTTTATTGTATATAAGAAAGGTCTTGGTGGATTAACAATATCTATTATTTTCCAAATTAAAACTTCAGGCTTCTTTTGCAATGGAAGACCTGTGAAATAGCTAAAGAACTAAATATGGCACAGGTGGAGATATCAGAATATGGGCAGCTAAAAGCAAAACAAATTTTCATTTAGAATGCTTCTAAGTATCTGTTCTATGATTAATGAACATATAGAGTGGTGAATATCTTTAGGGTGTACCATCACTGTCTTTAAATAAAAGATATTAATATAATAAATTTTAACACTAAGTATGCTCCAAGAACAGATCGTCAAATGCCTATAGATTAAACTGTTTTCTCCTGACTTTACCAGGTAGAACAGAAATAGGGAAAAGAAATGCAAAGAAATCTAAAACAAAAAACCCAACTCAAATCTAACCTTTTTAACCTTAGACATAGCCTGAGATGGAAAGAAGACTCAATATTGTTATTTTAAAATCTCAGTACAAACACGATTGTTTCACAGTGACAGAGGCAGTCTTGGTGAGTAAGGTAGCTGGTTTTCCTGTCAAAAATGGCATTGTCAGCCAAAAAATACAGTTGGAACGTTGGGGCAAGAGGAGGTCAAAGGTCTGAACTTGTGCAATCTCATTTCCTTGCTCTGTAATTTTTCTAGATTTTGAAACACCACCCTTATGTTTGAGGAGGGGGAGTGTGTGTGTGTGACTTTGGAAGGATGAGATCAGGACAAGGGGTTACTCCACCTCTTTTACATGAGGCTGTATACATTGCAGTTACCAAACTAATCCTATACAATCAGGCTGCAAACTGCCAAAGCAAGCCATAAGGAAGATAAACATCAGTCAGCCCAAAACCACTACCTTTGAAAGTATTCACTCAATTTCAGGCAATTGGGCAAATGGCCCGTACCAGAGATCACTTCTGCATCTGATGCTGTTGGGAAGCCAAGTCGTGTTGCATACATGTTCCCCCCATGCACTCTCCCAGGACTGTGAGAGGGAGCAGCCTGTTTCTGTGATGCTCCTGACCTCAGCCCTGATTAATACCACATCCCTGAAAAGTGAAATCTGAGAGCCACAGGGTAGTCTTGTACTTGGTCTTGTATAGTGCAGTGTAGTTCAATCAACCACCACCAACTCTTGGCATATTCTCTGGACAGCATTAGTGGAGCTGGCAGATAATGAATTTTCGTGTTTCCTTTTGATATAGCTGGGATAATGAATGTTATCCTTTCACTCATTCTCTAAGGCTAAACTAAATAACTGTTAGAGCTGAGTCACCTGCTACCACTGGTTTGCGCCAGAGTAAATCCAAGTGACGCTAATATAACTTTCTGCTAAGAGCAGTGTCAATATCCATTAACAATTAAATAGATCTTAATGTTGATTTGAAAAGAAAATCTGTTTCTGCAAGCACAGTAATGAGAGCAGATGTAAATGAACCTGAGAAGGGTTATTGCCTTTATAAGAGAGAAAGCAGGACCAGAAAATTCAGCCTGGCTTTCTGTAATAAAAAGGATTTTTAAAAGCAATTTTCACTTTCCTAATTTTATCCATTTTGCAATCAAATGACATTTTACCACCATCCTCCCTGACCTTGCTCTTCCTGTCCTTTGGAAAATGCCAATCCAAACAGAAGTAGCTTGCAATGTTCCTGACACTTCTTCATTATTTTTCAGATGTTCCTGATCCACCAGAAGATCTTCAGCTCTCAGAAAATCAAAACCGAAGCGTTCGACTATCCTGGAAAGCTGGGGCTAGTCATAACAGCCCTGTTAATGGTATGAAGGATTTTAGTGGCAAACTGTGCTCACAGCCACACTTACTTTGGTTTACTATGACAGTTAATTTGTTGTAAGTTCATTTCCATCCTTGCTGTTTACAAGCTGCTTATACAAGCTTTGTCTTTTTCCTTTTGTTTTGTCTTGTTTTTTATTTCCTCTGCAGAATCAATTATAGAGTTTGAAGAGAACCGGTGGGAGCCGGGGAGGTGGCAGGAGCTAACCCGAGTCCTGGGAAATGATACTACAGCCCTTCTGTCACTGGCCCCGTATATGAATTACCAGTTTCGTGTCCTATCTGTGAATGCTGTGGGAAGGAGCCAGCCCAGTAAACCATCCCTGCGCTATGCAACACCTCCGGCTGGTAAACACTGCCATCTAGTTTTCGGAATATTATTGTTAGTGTTTTGCTGGGAGTAGCAGTGCCCTCCTGTGCTTCAGAGGGGTGGGAAGGAGTCAAGAGTCACTCATGCTGCTTTTGTTGCTCAGTGGCAGTCCAGGGATGCTAAAGGAGGACTCTGCACTCTGTGGTTCCCAGGGTGTTTCCTGTCAGGGCATCCCTAGCATTCTGCTTGGCTGATTTCACACCTCTAAAGGCCATTGCAGCCCTTTATGGGCAAGCAGTTGTCACAGATGAGGCTTTATGGAAGACTTCAGCAGAGCTAAGCTTGTTAAAAATCTCCATTCATAGTGCATTTCTTACTGTGACAGAAAATCACAGTGAAATGTTGTGTCCCTGAAAGTCATTTTGGAGGCCAACTGTTCAGCACTGCATTTACATTCCTTGGCATTTTTCTCTAGTTTTTTTTTTCTTTCCTGTTTACTTCAATTTCAGGTCCTTCCTCAGCTGTGTGAGTCCCACTAATGATACACCTTCTGTTTACTATTCCCACAGGGAGAAAAATCTTTTCCTCATAATCCCCCTGCATCTGGTGCTTTGAAATCCAAAAGTCAAAGTTTCATGTTAGCTGGTGGCTCCAACCAACAAGGGCACTTAGGAATCAAAACTGCATAAACAATGTGTTTTGGTCACAGCAGCTTTGCTGATCCAAGTAATTAATCTCCTGAACAATTTCTGTTAAGGTGTCTTTCACTGTCAATAATGTGGAAGAAAGAAAAGTTTTTCCCATCTTTCTTTTTTTTCTGCATTTAAATTATAAATGCTAATAAAACCCAGGATATGCAAACTAACCTTATCATCTGTGTGTTTCCAGCTCCAGACAAGAACCCAGAAAACATCCGAGTTGAAGCTTCAGAGCCAAATGAGATGGTGATGAAATGGGAGGTAAGGAAATGTGTCTGTCAGTGCTACAATACTGGAAACAGATTCTCCCTTTGGACAGCAGTGTCTAAAGATTCTAAATTTATCAGGATGTTGGTTTAATATGATTGCATTAAAAAAAGAAATAAAAGAAATAGTGGATTGGTTGGTTTTATCTCTCCTTCCCCTATCTCTATTTTTTAGGTAATACTAGCAAATTCCATAGGAAGAATCCTTGATGATCCTGAAGTAAAAGGCAAAGTTGTTATTGACTTGAATGTGTTCTGGATTTCATCCCTGGTTTCATTTTTGTTGCAAAAGACAACTTCTTGCATCTAACTTTGCAGGTTACCAAGAAGTACAAAAGTTTTTCTTACAAAGCACAGTGAGAATTCCCCAGAATATACTCTTCCTCTGTGGATCTTGCATACAAGAAAATGCTAAAAATAATTGCGGCCTTACCCTGCTCTGCAGGAGGAGCAGCCAGGCCCATGGAGGGTACGATTTGCATACCTTCTGCCCTTCCAGCCTTGAGGTTTGAAAATGGCACCAATCACTTGGCCAAGAGAACACGAGCTGGAACTTTTACATCAAGAAGCAGCGTAGATAAAGCTCTTTTACACGTGTGTCAAAGGAGTTGTGTAAAAGTCTTGAACATGGTTTCCAGTTTTCGAATTCCCTAGGTTTTAAGCTTACAGCTTCCTTACCAGCAGTTTTAAGAGATATATATTCCTTCATTTAACACAAATATCCACAACTGTGGAAGGAAGCATGTTTTTTTGTGGCTGGAATTAAAAACAATTTACTTCCCAATCTGCTGTTCAGAGCAAAGAACAATAAATGTTCCCACTGCGTGAACTCATAGCTTAGACTATAATTATAAAAGAAGATGGCCCTCCAGGTTTATTGACTTGGATTCAAATGAGGATTTTTGCTGTACAAAATAGCCCAGGGTCAGGGAAGGCAATTCTGCTTCTCAGAAGAAATGCAGAGTGGTAGTAACTAACATGGCTAGGAAATGCTGCTATTACAAGTGTTTCATTGAGCAGAAAAAGGTGTTCCTCGCTGGTAAACCTGTAATCCACTACTCAGACTGGGTACAAGTAGAAGTGAAAACTGAGAATGAAGGGAGAGAATGGGATGGTCAGGCTTTGTTAAATCTTGTTGAATCATTTAAATGTCATAAACAGGATATTCATCTATTTATGGTGTTTTCTGTATGCTTTTCAGAGGAAATGATAGGCACTGAACATGCTATTTCTGGCAGACAAAGGCTGCAAAATGATGTTAATCTGCCTACTTTGGATTAAGAGACCCGATAAGTATTAGAGACTAGCTTTTCGGCCAAGGATTTGCAGCACTAAGGAAGACCAAAATAAGAGTCAGGCAGTGCTGCCATTTAACTCTAAAAGTGAAGTTATTTTTCAGTAAGAATTTTTTACTCCTTCAGCTTCTCTTGCAAATCCCATTCCCTGGCATCTTGCCATGGAGGTGATTCTCCCCGCAGTGCCTGTTGGAAAGCTGCTCTGTCCACCAGCTCCTTCACCACAGTCATCCCAAAGGTCCTTCTACTCAAAGCCCAGAAGGGGGAATTTTTGCAGATCCTTCAGACCTAAGTCCACACACACAAGGAGTATTAATGGGGCATTGCTTTGTGCTGGTACTTGCAGGTCAATGCTGTTTCATTCCAGACCTCTGTGAGCAACTTGGATACATATCAGTTCTTATATATTTAATATGTACAATATATAATTAAAATATTATTAAAAGTAGGCCAAGTGGTGGGAAACACGCACAGCTGGATGAGTGAACTGAAATAACCCTCATCTTTTTGGTAGTGCAGCTGATCCGTTAACTTTATTAATTAAAGAAGTACATAATCAAAGAAATAACTGGAGAATGTCTCATGACAAGCCATTGCTTTGTGTCTTCTAATATTTTATAAATTAACCTTAAATAGATGGGAACCATGCTGTGATGAATTCTTCAGCTGACTGGTAAAAAAGAGTAGCACAGTAGTTGCACATTAAATGTCCAGGCGTAGTTTCAAGCATTTGGTGCATATTTAGAACAAATCTAAATTTTAATGACCCAGCTTGCTGTGCTGCATAAAATCCGCAGATAAACTGCAGATTTTATCTGTACTAAAAGGCACAAACAGCCTTATGCCAAAATCTGCATTTTAGATGTGCTAAAAGGCATGCAGTTATATCATGTAAGAAAACAAAGAAAACCTGTGGCAAAACAAAAACTGCTGTATGTAGTATGCAGAAATATGTCTACTGGCAATTAATCTGTTTTGAATCCAACTGTTTATCTTTTATCCACCTTTCTCTTGAAGTCATTACATTTTTCTCCCAGTCATCTTAAAATTAACACAATAGTGAAAAGTTAAACCTTTCTATTTTCCCTTTTCTCTACCAGTGTTGTAACACAGTCTCCAAAATTATTCCCCCCTCCCCTCAGCTGCTTTTTCATGACTACTACAACAGATAAGATCTCTTTTAACTTCTCCTTCAGCCATTGAAACCCATGGAGAGAAATGGGCCAGGGTTGGAGTACAAAGTCAGCTGGCGACAGCAGGGAGTCGAGGCAGATTGGAATGAGGAGACGGTGAAGAAGCATTCCCTGACCTTGCGAAATACTCCCACCTTTGTGCCTTATGAGATCAAAGTCCAGGCAGTAAATAATTTAGGATCTGGTCCTGAACCAAACGTTACCATTGGATATTCAGGAGAGGATGGTAAGTAGCGGGAGTGCTCATGTGAAAACATGGTGCATGGGGGATTCTTGAAATGAAAACCAATCGGATATAGAGTGATGGATTAGGCAGCCCATGGCAAAAATTGCTTAAAGGCCAGTGCTCAGGGTGATGGGCTAGATGAGACACAGTCATAGGCAATGCTGGAATTTGAGGGTGTTTTTTTTTGATAGGTCACTTGTACTTTCATTAATCTCAGTTTCTGGCTTAATCCAGATACTTGTTTGAAAGCCACGGTCCATATGAAGCCTATGAAGTGTAGCAGTTGTTGCTTTGTAGTGGGGAAAAATAATCTTTAGCTTGTCTCAGGCCTCATTCAACAGTTTAACACTGTCAGAAGTTACATACTCTGGCAATTGAGTGCAAACACTCAGGCAGTGCACCCTGTAAGTGAATTTCTAGATGATGCCACATTCCCATGTATGCTGGGTGTTACCTTGCCCATAGATTCCTTGAAGAACAGATCCTCTTCAGCCTATGTTTCTGTCCATTGATTTTCCATGGCTCCTAGGTGGCATAGGCCCCTCTCAGGCCTCTCCATGTCTCTGGAGAATTCTTCCCCACTGTAATAAGACTTAACTATGGATCTACTCCTGCGGCAGGAAGGTTTGGTAGCGTCTTTTCTCTCCCCTGTATGGTGTGTGGAAGAAGAGGTGGTGAAAAGCAAGAACTAAGAGGAGGAAAACCCACAGCATGTTTATTTTCTTTATGTGATGCATTTAGTTTTTGCATCTATCAGAGGAAAATCTTTCTTGCAATTCAGTCATCAGTGGATCGAAGCCTCTTTTTTTTCAGGCACCATAATAGCTCTCTGTGTTGCATAGTGATTAAAATCCTACTGTTTAATGAGCTTAGTTGTAAAATTAAATTGATTATAAAAAAACTTCATGATTGCCTTCTTGAGTGCTATGTTAATCATTTTTTTATTCTTCTCACTGCTGTAAGCATTGCTTGGAACAGGAAATCATAAATACTGGTTTAGAAATTCATATGTCCCAGTACACCCATATTCCAGCCTTCAGCAGAAAGCCCTGATAATGCAAAATAATGTTTACTGGCCCCTTTCACCCACTGCATGCAGGTGGAATGACTTTTTTCTTGCCTGCAGGAGGAGGACTACATGAACTGCCACAGCTTGAGCTGGAAGGCCAAGCCCTGTAGCTGTGGTTAGTGTGAAGCTGAGCTCTTGCATGTGTCTTTAATATGTAGCACTTTTGTTTTTGCAGTTCCAGATGCTGCTCCTTCTGGTGTGTCAGTGGATATCATGAACAGCACACTGGTCAAAGTCTTCTGGTTTGGGATACCGAGGGACAGAGTTCGTGGACATTTAAGAGGCTATAAGGTTACAAATTTCTCTTTAAATGTTTGTATATAGTTGAATAAGCTACTAAATGAATCTCAGATCATAGATTGCAATCTTTCATTTCTGGGAAGACAAGATAAATCAATATAGTTTTCAACCCCATACAACATAATTTGTTATAGATATACCAATCTCAATGCAGGTCAGTTGGTGGAAAACAAAGAGCATGCTGGATGGAAAAAGGCATCACCCAGAGAAACACTTCCTAACATTTGTAGGAGACAGAAACTACGGGATGATTCCTGGTCTAGAGCCCTTCAGTGAATTCCGCTTAACTGTTTTGGCTTACAACTCCAAAGGAGATGGCCCGGAAAGCTCCCCTGTTGTGTTTGAAACACCAGAAGGAGGTAAGACAAAATGAGACTATGAGGCAGAGGGGCACAAATAGGAATTGTCCATGTAACAAGGCAAGTTGATTTCCTTATTTAAGGATTGTAAAATCTCTAATATTCATAAAACCCTTCACTAGTAAGAGGAGTTGTAAATGTTGAGCTAAACTGTATCCTCATTTAATAAGTATGTGGAGAAACAGACTAGTTCAGTCTTCTCTGAAAGCTAATCCCTGTATCTTCCAGTTCCGGAACAGCCACGTTTTCTCAGGATCCTGAACTTTGACAAGGACTCTGTCACTCTGTCATGGGGACTTCCCAAGAAACCAAACGGACACCTTACTGGCTACATTTTGCAATACCAGATGAGTACGTGCTTGTTTTGCTTTGATTTTAGAATTTATGCATTATTAGTTAAAGAAAAATGAAACAAACAAACAAAAAAAAAAAAAAAAAGGTGGAGGAGGGAGTTAGTTGTGTGTCATATGTGCACAGTTACTTAAAACAGAGACTGCTGTGAAGGGCTGTTTCCGAGATCGCTACCGCAGCCGCAGCATCGCAGCAGCGTGTTTTGAACTGCAATACGCACACAGCCTGCTAGAGGGCAAGCTAAAGTCATCTTCTAGAGCAAGGAGTTTTCCATGCACTTCTCTGGTGTTAGCTCACATTGCTACTATGCCCTATTCCCCATTTACAGACAAATTTAATTATTTCACATTTGCAAATTATGCCTAACATAGTAGTTATGAAGTGAAACTCATTCAGTGCAAAATAATGAGAGCACTTTAGCCACATCTATTCAGATCTTCACGTTGTGTCAGTGAGTACCTCCTCCCCATAGAACGCCTCTTCAGAAATGCAGCTCACTACTACCTGAGTCATGCTATTGAGTAATCACACTGAGAAACAACTAAATACCAGGGGTATTTCTTTCTTTCTTGAAGAAAGATCTGAGTGGCTGGGGAGAGGCAGACTGCCACTGCTGTGAGGTGTGGTGACAATTCAGGGTTTTTTGCATTGCTTTTGAGGATTGAAGAGGATTAGACTGTGCCCTAGTTACAAAAAAAAAAAACCCAAACACATACTTTTCACTTACCTCTGCTGATAACAAAGCTGCCCAGTTGCTTTTACAAGCAGGGATTGGAGGCTGGATCTTCCCTTTGTTTTTGATGACTATGGGCAGAGAGTGGAGTTAGGCCATTTGGGAGGCAAAACCCCTCCTTCAATTGCCAGCTGTGCCAAGGCAGAGCAGAGCAAAGCAGAACAGCCATTAACTTGCTTGCAAATGTTTGCAGATGTTTGGAAGCAAAGCAAGAAACAATTTATATATATTTAATGATCTAGGAGACAGTAATTTTTATCTCCCACTCAGTATGTTCATATCTGGAATCAGAGAGCTTTTTAAGAACAGCAATAGTTCACTGAGTAGTTGAGAGATTGACATGGATGAGATAAATCCCATTTAAGCACTTGGCAGGAAGGTGAGATATGCTTATTCAGGCTACATCCTTCCTACTTACTGCAGAGTGCCTCCCTTCCATGACACGTTTCATGTTCATAGCCTTTAGCTGCTGGATGTGACTCAAGTGCCTTTTCCCTTTCAGTAAATGAAACACACGAAATCGGACCCCTGAGCGACGTCAGCGTAACAAACCGCTCCACTCTCAGCTGGAGGCTTTCAGGTCTCAGCTCCAGTACCAAGTACAAATTCTATGTAAAGGCTTGTACAGTCAAAGGCTGTGGGAAGCCGATCACAGAAGAAGGACTAACGATGGCTCAAGGGAGTAAGTTAATAGGCAATATGTTTTTATGTGGGGAAGCTCTAACAATAATAGAAAAATCTATTGAGAATATTCCAGGCTTGACATTTCCTTGGTAATTAGAGGAAATAAATTTGTTTCTCTTTCTATGAGAGCAATCAATGAACTTTTTAATGTAGCAGTGCAGTTCTTCAGGAAAGTAGAGCTTATCTGTTTCATTTTTGCTGTAAAATGCTGTCTCTATTCTCACCAATCGACTCTTTAAGCCATGCTAGAGTAACTGAATTGTGTTTAGTCACAAACAGAAAATTGAAGATCTAGATAACCTGTTCCCAGTAATATTGTGAAATCAAATTCTGTCCTTTTGTGAAGACGAGGAGCTGCCAGCAGCAGCATTAGGGGCAGGCATTTGACTTGGGAAAACCAGATGAACATAATGTTGACTGCAATGCATTTGATATAGTATTTTAATATTATTTTGTCAGACACTGTAAGTGAGCATTTGTGTGGCACTTATACCTTGTCCTAAAACACCACTGATCAGGAAAATCTCAAGCACTGTATGATATCTCATCTTTCACATTCAGCTGAAATGAAATAAAATGTACTGTGCTCAGGAAGTCTGAAAATTCTGCAGTACCGGGGAATAAGTCCTTGCTATTAATCAGAAACCATTGCTGTGCACTTAGCACAGGGAAGGAGAAAGAGAATGTGATAGGCAAGACTCCTGGCTTCATCATCTTTAAGCAATGACAACAGCCTGGATCAGAGTTAATATAAAACAGAAAAGTGGTCACTGTTGCACAGCATCTTACTGGACTTCTGAATTGCCGAATATCTTCAGCTACTGGTAAAACATATAAAAGTATTTTAAGCTCATCATGTCCAGGTTCAGGATCCAATCATGAACTGTCACCCATTTTCTCAAGTAGTGAAGCTTCTCAACTGTCTTTTAGCCTTCAGTCTCACTGTAGAATAAAGATACTCACATATTAGTGACTACTAATCTATCAGCATAATTTAGAATGTATTTTTCATTAAGGAAAGTAAAAAATTCTGCCTGTTTGCCAACCTAAAAATACAAAGTTTCACCTTATTAATTGTCTTTTCGGGCCTTCATTGGGCAGCAGAATGTGTTTTGGCCACTGTAAAATCTGTTTCTCCTTTGAATAACCTTGTCAGGTTTTATGAAATGCATTCCTGCCTCGTATGCTTAAAAAGGTGATAATGTTGCCATTCATTTTGTTCTCATTCTCTTCTTTCCTAAGACTCTTTCAGCAGTGGCAACAGCTGATTCTTGTGAAATGCTTGTAGAATACAGTAATATAATTGATATATGTTGTAAGGGTCCAGTCCTGTGATTGATATGTGCTCCTTGCCAGTTCTCAAGCCACCTTAAATTAGGACACTGAGTCGGTCACTGAGATGCCATTAGTTTTGTGTCATTATTTGCTAGCTAAATTGTTCATATATATTTCAACTAAAAATTGTAGGCTGAAAAAAAAATATAATCACTCTTTTCAGTGACCTTCTTGGGGTTTTAAACTATTGTATGGGAAACAAGGAGATTGCTCAGAATTAAAACAATCAGTCTTTTTGAAGAAAGGGAGTGATTGCAGAAGTTGAAGTTTATAATTTAAAATGACCCACATAAATGACAGATGTAAGATGTGGTGCCCTCTGAAATGAAACTCCGTGATAGAGAACCCCAGGTTTCTTTGGGCTTTGATTCAGTGATTCTATATGCACTCTGCTTTGATTTCAGTAATAAAAACATAAAGCTCTCATTGTTCATTTTAAGACTTTGAATAGCTTCCACTGCTGTAATAAAGCCTTTGCAGGCTGTGCCACGGGTATTTCAGAATCTCACAATACATTCTGCCAAGAAAGTGGAGATGTTGAGGTAGAAACTATAGATTCATTCAAATTTTATCACTGATACTTGATCTGCATCACTGCTATTGCTTTCCATTTATTTGCAGTTATCCCTGCTACTATAGTCTGGAATCAGAAAGAAAAGCCAATCTTTTTTCTTAATATGCACATATGCGAGTATGCATGTATTACCACTAAAACCAAGTCTGTGTAGGGAAAATTGTTGTGCTCTAAATGATAATTTTGCCAGCCTGTAATTTATGTGCAACCCATTTCCTGATGATGAGATTGCAGTGGCATGAATGACTGAATTTAGTAAAAAAAGGTTTTTCTCAATTAAATAAATATAACTCCCTGTATGGATAAATGGGTAGATCATCCTTTTTCTTTACAACTGCAGCATCTTCCTCTGTGAATGAACCCTTCAGATTTTTGTCAGATGCAACATATTGCTTTGGGTTAGCAACACTTTAGCAAGAGGTCAATGTGTGAATACTGTCTTATGCTCACATCTCTATCTTTTCACTCTCCAGTGGAGCAGTGCTGCACTCTGTGCTTCTCTGGCAGTGGTGATCAAACCCTCTGCTCTGCAGATGCCTCCATCAGGAGGGACCCAAGACTGCTGACATTGGCAGCTTATACAGTCAATGAAATAAAAAGCCTCTTTCTTATGAAAGACATTAAACATGCCCAAAAAAAAATCAGATACAAAACGCTGATAGACAACCACAGATTTTTGTCATTTGTTGATAAAATACTGTGGATATGAAGAACCTGGGCAAAAGGATACTTGTGCCACAAAATAAATAATAGTTCAAATTTTTTACTACATCTTGGTTTCATCCCACAGACCAAGTTATGCAGTCTTTAGAAAATTAGTTTTATCTCCAACTTTTCATTTTCAGGCAGTATTTCTTAAATGACCTACAAACTAATTAGTTTTCCCCTTGAAAATGTCGATTTCCCAATGATCATTAGCCCTGAGAAACAGCACAAAATAACATTCTTACATAAGTGAAAAAAATAATTAATTTCATTTAGCAGTCCTTATGAACACAAAGCTTCTTTTCATCTACTTACTACTGTTTCTGGAGGATTACCAAACATGTATTACATGTTGAGAATTATTACTGTGTGCCTAGAAACGCAAGCCTTAATGAAAAATTCATTCAGAGGAAACCATACCACTGTAGTTTCATTTTTCAGAGGAGCCAGAGAACAGAAGTTCGCCAGTTTCATTATATTTCAATGGCACTTGGCATATAACTCCTAAGGCTTTTTGAAAATCTTACCCAGAGGGTGCTAATCTTCATCACACACCATAAGATGAGGACAGTAATCATTTGTAACAAAACATACGGTTTTAGTTCTCTTTTGCCACAGGCACAGTGAGAAAGGAAAAATACAACTGCCTTAGCCATATGTAACCGCTGCTTGTTACCAGCAAACCCCCAAAATATACCCTACTTGCTCACAATCAAGAGAACCTGATGAAATCTTGATGAGAAGTTTCTTTTTTCTATCATTCATGCCACTCTGCTGTACTGCCTCTTCTCTTGCCGGGGGACCTGTAGTCCATTAAACCCTGTTGCTCATCACAGCAACAAACTGTCCCACCAGCCCAGGTGCTGCGTGCAGGCTGGACCAGGAAAAGAACACCTGGTATATCACTGTTTCACATTCCTGTGATCCTGAGCAAGAAAAATAGGCATGTTAAGCATAATGTATTAAATATATCAGTCTTGGAGTACTTCATGTAATTATTTATAAAATTTGAAACAAATCTGTGATTGCTTGTCTTCAGTATATTTCTTCTTCCCTTTTACTTCTTCTATCAGCCTACCCCAGTGTAGCCAACACTGAGAGCTAAAGAGAAGCAGCAAGAGATGAACAATCTATAACCTGTCATCTTGAGAGAGCTCGGGTTTCTTCTACAAATGCAATCAGTACAAATAGATGGTCACTAACTCATCTATAAATTGTTAATAGACTTTACATACAACAGGTTTACTAATCTCTATATCTTAAAATATTCCAAATTTAGCATGAATTTCCTCCTGCCCTAAAAAAGCAGGATACTCGTGATGTGTATTTATACACTTTCAATAGCCAGTCAGTAGGGGAAAATTAATAAAAGTTCATCTTTCCATTTATCACAGCAGATGTTTTTTGGACAGGTATGGTTATAAATTAAGATGTTGCCTGCAATTAGGATTTTTGCTATTAGACTGCCAGCTTTTTTATAACAGATGTGCTCACTTTTGGAGAACTAGCACTCTTGTACGTCTTTGGGGGCAGTTTCTGTTGTTTTTCCCTTTATACCATAATCTTCTATAAAAAATGTGTGTTCTGTTGTTCTCATAAATCTTGAAGCCCAGTAGGAATATTGTAAAATTGCTGTTCAGTGTTTAATGTTCATGTGAGTCCCATGGTATGGCTGATAAATAGTGGGGGAAGATGAGAAGTGCTGGTGATATGCCTTTATTACTAATGCTTCTTCTCCCTTATTGTAGATTAAAAACCTAACCCAACTGCTTTCAATTTTCTGAAGCTAATTTCTGCAGCTCACTGACCTTTCTGTATGTCAAGATTTTCCTTATCTGTCTTTGCTTTTATTTTTCAGGATTCTACACTGCTTTCTCTATTCCAACCACCAAACCTGCCCCAATTAACAATGCTTTCTCCTCTGTAGATACTGTTGTGGGTGTGTAACACAGACCAGACAGAAATCATATAGAAAAAAACATCATAATCACCCATCACTGGATATGTGTACTGAGTTTTAAAGAAAAAGAATGTGTTTAGTGTTTTGGGATAGATGATGTTAAACAACCTGGAGAGCCAATGGTAGATCCCCAGTCCCAGGTCAGGTTGTGCTCAAATCTTCATTCCAGTACATGCCTTCCAGCCCTACTCTGTGTGCCGGGGCTGCAGCACAGTTGATGGGGCTGGTACAGCTGAAGTAACCTGGCACAAAATGGTTCTTTCTTCAGCCATATCAGTTACCCCTTTCTGCTTCTGTAAAGAGCTGACCATTCAAAAAGAAGAGCCTGACACAAACTGAAAATAAATGTGTGATAAATGGGGACTGGTTAAATTGGTTTAAGCAAATGCAGAACAAAACCACAGCTGCTGGCCACCACTGAGCTCAGGGTCTGAGGATTATGCCAGTAACTAGGAGAAATCCTTCCTAAGCGAGTCATATTGTGTATAAATTGGACCACGTGGTTATCCTGTTGTGCATAAGTGTAATATGGTATCTAATACACAATAGATTGAAGGTTCATATTCATTCTTGTTACTTTATATAGTGTTTCCTTTGATGTTTTTCTGATGCCTTGATTTTAGGACATGTAATTAAATATACCTGCGGTATCCTGTTCCTTAATTTGCAGTTTGATTAAAAATTATAACTCAGATTCACATACTTCATTTCGCAAAAATTACTGATAGATGGATTAATTTATGCTAATAATCTGTGCTTCAGTATCCACAGTATTTCAGCTGTATGTGCTCTCTCTGGGTCCCAATGGTCTACTAATTTAACTGCTTATGATAATACATTTATAGTTGCCTTGGAAAACTTATCTTCAACTATTGCTTTGATTGTGCTTGGGTTCATTTTAATCTTTTTATTTTTTTCCTTCAGCCGTCAGCTAAGCCTTAATCTCTGAAAGCTTCTTGCTTTGCTTGTTTACTAGTTGAAATATTAATGAGTATTGTTTTGCTGTCAGTGCTAATTGGTCAAGTAGTTTTCAAACTATGCTTTGTGCTCAGTCCTTAGTTTAGAAGACTTTGAATGAAGCAGGCAAATTAGGCAACTGAGCACGATTAAAATGTTATTTTATTAAGCGCAGACCAGATAAACCTCTTTACTGCCATCAAGGGCAGGCACCTTCCTGTGTTGTACCTCTTGGTTGACTGAAGAGATCCTCCAGAGGTCCGCATGGAGTTCTGAATTTTCTTGTGTGAACAGGCTTTTCATGTTCAGACAGTGATTGCTAATCTCTGTGCATGTCCTTTTCTCTGTTATCCACAAATGCTGTTTTAAAAAAGCTTTTCCAATTCCTTGCAATCTTAATGCAGACAGAAACTACAGTTGGTGTTTTTCAAGTGAGAAGGGTCTGAAACTAGGGGTACTGGAATATCTCTTCTACCTCTTAATCAAATACTAAACTCATTAGGAATATCTAAATGCCTAAACATCAATTTAAAAGCAAACTTCATCAATATCTGAAACCATGCTTTGTGCAGGCATTGTGGAATTTAAAAGGACATGGAAAATCACTGTTAGAAGAGAAATGAGTACAAATCCCAATGTTATTTTTTTCCATGAGACATGTAAGAATCCATCTCTAGATAACAAGCTGTCTGTGCTTCCCTGCTGAGTTCAGTTCAATGGGAGAAGCATCAAACCCCACATTATCTATACAAAGTGAGCCCATTTTCAAGTTGTGATTTTTTAAGCATGCATTAGTTAAAGCAGGTCCATAATCCCCCATCAATATTAACTTTCCTCCTGGGAAATATGCAAACCCTTCATAAACATCAGGATTATTTCAGTCTGCTGTTTGTTTTATGTGATTGTATATTAAAAATCCAATGGGGGAAATGTTTTTTTACTTCACTGCCTGCTTTTGAAAATAAGATTATTTAATGACAAGTGTTAAAAATCCTTGTGTGTCATATGTCTGATATTTACAATATCTGTAACTGTGCATTTTGCAGGCCTTTTGTTCAATGAATACCATTAATCAATATGACTTGAATATGTACGTTCCGTAGGTAAAGGGATCGGCAAGATTTCAGAAGCAGTAAAGCCCACACAAAAGTTTCACCCCATTGAGGCGCTTGAGCCTGGAACTGAATATACAGTTCGTCTAGTGACTAAGAATTGGGTTGATAACAATAGCATTTTTGAAGATGTAATTGAGACAAGGGGGAGAGGTGAGACATGCAACCTTTTAAGGTGATAAAGATTTATTTTGAATGTAAATAAATGCTGAGGTTACATCTTTCATTGTGCAGTGAAAGTGTACCAAAATCATCATTTTGTTCTGTGATTTTTGACCCTTGCAGTTGAATCCCATGGGAGTATAAAAGAACGAGTCCTGTGCTTTACTTGGTGCACAATTGCCTGGAACAATTACAAAACTTTGCAAAACAGTGTTCCCTCCTATGCGATTTTGAAAGGGTAGTGCCATGATATAACCCATTCTAAGTCCAGTGGTTTGCATGTATCAGGTGCACTTTTAACTCTATTTCTTTTGCACAAACTGCTTTTGCATGAGAGGCTTAACAATTCACTGTTCAGCTTTCCTATTTGGCATTAATCCTTTGAGTCAGCTACTCTCTCAGAATTACCTTTACAAAATGCCTGTGTTGTGCCTTCTAGACTGCACATTCTCCTTAAATCTAAAAATGTCACATTCTGGATATATTTCTGTACTGCATTTCTTTAAGTTGAACACAATAAGTAGTGATAGACTGATGTAATTAGGATCCAGTGAAGAACATGTTATGTGTTCATGTTATAGTAGAGTGATGCCCTTTTCCTCTCATTAATTTTCTTCTCTTCTTTTTTTAATTCTTTTTCTCTTCCACAAAGCCTATGCTGGTATTTACGATGGAATTTCCACCCAAGGGTGGTTTATTGGACTGATGTGTGCCATCGCTTTGCTCACCCTACTGCTGCTAACTATTTGCTTTGTCAGAAGAAATAAAGGAGGAAAATATTCAGGTAAATGGATTTATTGTCCTTTCACTATGTTCACATATAATAACAAGCATCCTTCAGATTTTTCTCTCTGGAGGCTGCAAAGCCACAAGCAGAAACATCCAATTAGGATTTGTAGCTTTTGATACATATCCACAGAATTGATTCTAATGAATATAAGTGAAGCTGTGCTCTCTGAGTGGAATAGTGTTATGTGCTTGTCAGAGATTTTGCTAAGGCCCTTAGTAGTCCTTGTTGAATCTTTCAACATTTAAACCAGCCATAGAGTCAAGGTTCTTCATTGGTTGCACCTCTGATCCTCTGTTGGTAGGGCTACCTGCTCACTTTCCCCCTAATAATAACTTGACATACTGGCCTAACTTCCATGGGTAGACAAACTGCTTAACAATAGAATGATTTGTTCAAAGTAGTTCTGTAATTTTCCAAGCAATGACTGAGGTTTTAAGTATAAATATCTAAGTATAAATCTGGTTGCCCAGAGAAGCTGTGGTTGCCCCACCCCTGGCAGTGTTGAATGGGGGCCATGCTGAATGGAGATGGAGTCTAGTCGAAGGTGTCCCTGCCCATGGCAGGAGGGTTGGAACTGGATGAGCTGTAAGGTCCCTTCCAACCCAAACCATTCTACAACTCTATGAACACTTTCTAGATTTCTTAAAAATTAGGGGATATCCCCATACTCTTGACGGAAGAATGCTGTTTGCATCCACATGCAGTTAGAGCTGCTGCCCTCCAGGTTAATCTGTATGTGATGACAGGTGGTTTTCCCATTGCAACAGCTAAAAGGAACATCCACAGCAGAACATGGAATACAGATCTGTACTTTATTTTATTTGTACAGTGAAAGAAAAAGAAGATCTTCATCCAGATCCTGAAGCTCAATCAATAAAAGATGAAATCTTTGGGGAATATAGGTAAATAGGACCTGCTTTAAAAAGCGTTTGTGTTTCTTGGGATTTTCTTTGTTTCCAGATGTCATCATTATTTAGGACATTTTTATAGCATGCAGTTAATGCTGTTTTTCATTTTCAAAGCAAACCTCATAGGAGTGGATAAAAGTAGGAATACAAAGGTATATCCAGTACACTTAAATCCATCCAAGATGGGATATAAGTAAATGTTGATGTGTCAATGGTTATTTTTCACTTGGTTTGGTTCTCTCTTTTTTTTTTTTTTTGGTTATCATTGTATGAATAATGTAAATATATATGATAATTTGGGTTTCTACTGTAATGTCTGTTGAAGCCAAGAGAAAGACTTTTATGTCTTCAATGGGTTTCTGAAACCTGGGCAGGCCCAAATTGTGCAATATGGGGAATGTTCATTTTGTGGAAGAAAACAAAAGTTTGAAATACAGTCATGGATGGCAAAAGCCCAAACAAACCTCACTACAGAAGTTGCTGTAGGAGAATTGAAACAATCACTTTGGCTGCTTTAAAATAACTACAGCTTATAATACGTCATAACTGTGGTATGAAGGAAAATGTGTCATTATAAGGATCATGCTTGGAAAACTGATGTTTCTGGCCTTAAAGGCATAAATTTCTGATGAAATCCTTCTTATATATACTACATTATTTGTACTGGAATAGGGTTTTATTTCTGCATAATTTCATCTTTATTTAATTTTTAATGCTTTCTAATGGGACAAATATTTAGAAAGGTAAGAAAGTCCTGAGGTTAATAACCTTCACCCCCTCTTTTCCCCCCAAACTCCAGACTTATCTTTTTTATAAGTAGAAATGCCATGTGCAGAAAAGTAGCAATTTTTTTCACTGTATTGATTATACACATTGTTGATTATACACTGAAGAGGTAAATTTCAGGTGTATTTTTCTGTCCTTCCTTAGATAACATTACCAAAGCTTTGACACTGAGTTAGCATCAGCAAGGACCATAATTGAGTAATTATGTGCCTAGTCCAGAGGCATAATTTGTTTTTTTTTCAATAATCTCTTAATCTATGTTCAAATCCTCCCTAATACAGTGTTCAGATGAGCAGAATCAGCTTTGGTTCTTCTCCAGCGCCATAGGGAGAATGGACTTCTTTCCTTTTTTCCTGAAATTTTGGCAGAGGGTCTGTTCTTTTTTTATGAAACTGCTATTGAACATAGACCACATATGAGCAGATACAGACACTTGATTCTGCTTTTATTTTTCCCTATTCCTTGCCTTTAGCAGGGAAATACTTTGTCAGTTACAGTAAGATAGCAGCAGAATATATGAAAGAAGGGAAAAAAGCCCCTTTCTTACTCATCTCAAATTAAACAAATGCTCACAAAGTAGAGAGTTATAAGCTACAGCTGATGCCTCACCCCACACATATACACCAGTTCCCTCACCCACCTTGAAAAAGTAGAGAGTTATAAGCTACAGCTGATGCCTCACCCCACACACATACACCAGTTCCCTCACCCACCTTGAAAGAAAAATGAAATAAACAGGCCTTGTATATTGCCCGCTGTTTTGTAAATTGAAATTGCCTCTTTCTGTAAGATGCTGAAGGCTTGATATCAGCAGTGATTGCTGGAATGGATCCCTCAGATCCTTTCCAGCATTCCCTTTCCTTTCCCCCTTCACTTTCTGTTCATTCCTCTGTCTGTCCAAGGCAAAAAAAGGAAAAAATCAAAACACGCATGTGCTTTTCATTGATGTTTGCCTTTTTTACCGATTCTATTGTTAAAATAATCACAAAATCATACATGTGGGGAATTCAGATCGGTGTGCATGACCTTGCGTGAGGTGCACCAGACCAAGCAGGACTCACGGGATCTGATCATTCCCAGTGTACAACCCACAAAGAAATGTTTCCCTTGCTCTTCCCCCCTGCTGCTTTCTTTCACAATAAAAGAGTAGTTTCCATGCTTGCAATTAAAAGCTAGATTTTTGGAAAGGCATTTCTTTGTTTTGTAGTGACAGCGATGAAAAGCCGCTGAAAGGCAGCCTCCAGTCAATTAACGGGGACATTAAAGCCACTGAAAGTGCTGATAGTCTGGTAGATTATGGAGAAGGGGAGCATGGGATGTTCAATGAAGATGGTTCATTTATTGGAGCTTATTCTGGATCTAAGGAAAAAGGGTCAGTGGAAAGCACTGGGAGTTCTACAGCAACTTTTCCTCTCCACGCCTAAAATAATAGCAAGAATGATTTATGTTTAATTGTGATATTTATCTCAATTAGTACTCCACAGTTACCACATGTGATTGGAAGCAGGTTGCCAATTGAGCCAGTCAGGAACCTGACATGCAGGTAATACAAAAATAAGTCACTGCCACTAAAAGATGATCTTCCATCCTAATTTCTAGGTGTTTTCTTCTAATTAAAACAAAATAAATCATTCTTTACTATAGAAAATGTCTTAGTCTTACCAAACCAGAATTTCTCAGTGTTACATCTGTATACTTAACTGCTACTCTGTGTGTGTCTTAGGTTTAGAATATGTTTCTCTGTATAGTATTTTTTTTTCCTGTATGGCTGCTGTCACTTTGTACATACATGCAAACATAGTGTTTCCACAAATACCATGGCCTCAGCATTGTAGAGGTTATAACCCAGCAAGAAAATCGAACAAAATCAACGGGCTACTCTGCAAAGTGACACCATGCATCCTACTGAGAAAAATGATAGTTTAAAATACTGGAGAAATATATTCTATATATTGTATAATTTTTCATAAAGAAATAAACTCCTTTGCTTGTGATATTCTAAAATTATTTCAGTGGCTACAGCTGACTGCAATATCCAATTCTTAGACATGCAACTATCCACAGAAAAATGTTCTCAAGACAAAGCTCTGGCCTTGTAGATGAATCTTCTGCCCAGTAGCTGGCACTATTTCCTTAAATAAGTTAAGCTGCAGTATCTTTCCTGTGGCGAGGTAAAACAGGGTTCCCATCCATCATCATTAGGAAGTATTTTAATTTCTTTTCCCAAGTCTTTGCGAGCTGCATTTCTAAGCAAAATGCTTGTTGTCTGTCTCATATCTGTATATTTGTGCACTAGCATACATTTCATAGAGATCTTGTACATATGATATTAATATTGACACAAGTAAAAATCAGCCTTGTTTTATTTTGAAATGAGACGTTGCTAGCATGAGTCTGTGTAGGAATAAATAGAATTGCTTCTCAATATGAGTTTGGACCAGCAGAACTAGTTTTCAGAAGGAGTTGTGTGTATACCAGTCATACAAATCTCACATCTTTCTAGTATCGCATAAAGTAGACCTACCTGACTCTTATCATTTATTTTCAAGATATTAATTGTTAAATAAGAAAAAGCAAATGGAAAGAGAAAATATTATGATATAATTTCTTTTATCTTTTGTTTATTGAATGCTGGTTTAAACCTGGTTCTTTTCTTTGCCTCTCCAACACTAACTCAGCAAGCTGTACAGCACATGTTTTTGGTCTTTTTGTATTGGAATCTCTTGAATTTCTTTAAAAGTACTTATTTTTAATATGTTTATTCGAATAGAGTATCAGTATGGTTTCAGTTCTTCTTGCACTTATAAATGACTGTCATTTCAATTACGATATTTTTTAAATAGTTACTACAAGAGGAATAGATCCTAAAAGCCATTTTGCATCATGATACTAATTAGGCAAATATCCCCAGTGGCTCCTTCACGGTCTCCGTTACTTCAATGGAAGGAAGAAAGGAAGCAAGAATTACTTGCATGGTCATGAGTTTCCAGTAAAGGCTACAATTAAGACTTGTTAGTTGTCCACAGAAATGCAGGCTGCTACTATCAGAAAGGCCACTGTGTGCATACCCAGATCACCTTAGCAAGGGGTCCTCCCCACTACTCCTCCATTTCTGAAAGCAGTAAGTGGCCTCTGGTCCTCAATGCTTCTGCAATATTCCTCTTTATTTTGTTAATAGTTGTGGGGTTTTCTAATTTAGCTTGTAAGCGCCTTTCATATAGCCTTTTGTTTGGAAAAAAGCAAATCCCAAATGGACAGCCTGAAACCACCAATGATGCCATATGTATGAGTATAAGAGGAGTGGAAATCTGCCCCGATTCAAAAAATCCCTGCAATCTGTATTGAGTGAATTTGTATTTCACTCAGTCCAAATGCTGAAAATGTCCAAAGTATTTTTTATTTACAAAAAAAAAAGAAAAAAAAAAAAAACAAACAAAAGCAAAACCAAACAAAAAATGTTCATTATAAAAGAGAATGATTGGATAATTGGACAAATGTGAAAACTGGCATCTCATCAACAGAGACATTTCTCACCATGATCTTTATCTGCTGACTCTTGTGAGCAGCAGCCCAAACCAGATAAAGTCTAAGAACTGATTAGGCTTGTGACAGCTTTTGTTGCAAGCTTCAGGCTGTTTTCCTGATTTCCTTTAGGAATCATCTGCACTAAAGCATGACCAAGAATCTTTGAAATAGGAACAAAAAATTAGGGAGTAAAACTGGGATTGACTCCTGTGAAGCCTTGCCAACCTGTGCAGAGGGAAAGCAGAGCTCTCCCAGCTGTGGGGTTACTAACCAGGGCAGATACATATTGTGAGTCTGGATGCCACCCACCCACAGCCCCAGTCATCCATTTCTTGTGCTGCTGCAGATCCACTCGACTCCTTGTCCTAGAAAATGCTTACATTAAACAGACACAAATTTCAGATCATATTAGTAAGTGTCAAATTATCGAATAATGAATATAAATCCCCTGTGCTATCACTTGATCTGTTGCTGCTAAGAGATGTTTATGACATTCCTGTGATGTGCTACTCATCTATGCCAGTATGAGTGCTTTTTCTATTAAAATTTTAATTCAGATCCTTAAATCTCAATGTTGGCGTTTTGTGATGCCTCAGGGCCTAAAAATGATACAGTGACAAAAATATGTGCAATGGAATTTGTATGGTATGTGCTGACTTTTGAGGAATATGCCCAATGAATATTAAACAAATGGCTGAAACTCCTGGGGAATCTCACTCACCTGAGCTTATTCCTCTTTCTCAATCATTTCTTTGCCTTTCTGTTTTTTTCCACAATGGGGTTTTATTTCCTATTGTAAGGGCACCACTCATTCAGTGTACCCCGGACAGCGCAGGACCTTCATGGTTTTACCAGCAATTTTCTTTTAGAATTAAACTAACAGTGCAAGATTATATTTTCCTGAGCAGCCTTTTGTCCTTGCCAGGAGGTGGGCCTCATTTTTTTCCAGGATGGTCTGTTACAGGTGAGAGGAAGTGTGTCCATGCAGGCTGAACAAAAAGTATCACCACCTGTGCTGCAGTTCTAAAATAGTACATTAAATCCATTGATGTGTTTTATTTTTATCTACTCTGGCCATGACTGTTTATTAAATCAGTTGATGGAAATATGTGACGATTTCATTGATTACTATTTAGTAGGGGATTTCAGACTGCCTGCTGAGAGGAGGGAGTCAGAAATGGCCAGTGTGTGAGCCTGCAGACTGCCCTGACTAGGAAACTATTAATTACCCAGTGCCATGGCTGTTAGTGTAGTTATGTTTGCTTACAAAGTGCCATTACATTTTGCTGGCAGTACAACTGTGAGAGGGGAAATGTCGCTTTCAGATTTGATATCTTAGTCCACCCAGGGTGCAATTTCACCCAGCAAGGGGGAGGCATTTCCCTTGCCTCAGGAATCCTGGCTTGTGGATTTAAGCTGCCTCCCCTGGAACAAGAGAGGGCTGGATGTTTCTCAAAATGTTGTGCAGTTTCAAGTGTGTGTAAGATTAAGCAAAGAAAATCAGGTTTTCCTCACTAATGGGGAAAAAAAGCCCTGTGTGCTAGCTTCTCTGCCAGTGAGACATTTGCGTTCACTGAGCAGAGTACCATTGGTTTGGTATGGACTGTAATCTCAGGCAAAATTTTCTTATAAAATATGTATATATATATAGTTAAATAGCACAACCAAGAACTTGTAGGAATGGCCCCAGCTTCATTCTCTGACAAAATCTGGGCACCAAAATCTGGGGACTCAAGAAATCCTCACTTCTGCTTGACTCCGCTCTTCAGCAAGGATAATGGTACAGAACTGGGCATTGAAGCCCTTCTGGGGCAGGATCTTTAGGAAGAGCAGAATCAGGAACCAAATCAGAAAACGACTTTCCCCTCTGGGTAAAATGTATGTATGTATTCTAAATAACAAAAAACCTTTGTAAGTTAATTGTATTTAATTAGCATATCATTTAATGTTTTATGATGATTCTATGGGATTTGTTCTGTTGCTTTCTTATTACACAAATTTAAATGAGTAGCTCTTTTTCTGATAACTACTTCCATTGACTGAATGGGTCAAATCCAATGCATGGGAGGCTTCAATGAAAGTTACAGTTTTTGAGATAAAAACAAATACTAGCACAATCTTTCTGTATAAAAAGATAGGGGGCTTTAACAGTAATTTCATATTCAGCTTGTAAACTGAAGTTAGAATAATTCACTGATCCTTGTGTACTTCTGAATGGAAATCTTAACATAATTTTTATAGTTGTCATTTTGCAGAGGAGTGGTAAATCTAGATTATTTTACATACCTGTAAGAACAGATATGATGAAAGGGAATTCTTGATGGCAAGAGAATTTCCTTTATGTAACATTGAATCAAGCCCTCAGCTGCATCTCTGTTAATGTTTGATATTTCAAAATAAGGCCTATAAAGTGTGTTGCAATAGCAGCACATGTACATTGCAGCTCTGTATCTTTCATGTAAAAGTCACAAGTGATCTGAACTGATTTATTCCATTTTCAGGCAGGAGCCAGTAGGTGGGTTTGAGCCAAAGCACACTGTCTGTTTCATTTTTTGTTATTATTACTACTACTACTACTACTACTACTACTTTCAATACGATACTTTGTAATTTCATGAGAAAAGATCAAAGCAAATGTGGTGTCACAGTTACAATGTTACTTTTTGGGCTAAATGTTAGTGTGCATTTATTAAAGTTTAGAGAAACGTGTTGTACTGTAGTTGCTGTTTGTATCATGCATATGTGCACGTATGGTTTTAAAGGATATTTTCATTTTACATGAAATACAACTTTGCTAATAAAAGTTTGACTTGATGTAATCTTCAAAAGCCTTAGCTGTAATCAGCAAGTTTCTCTTTTGTTTCTGTTTGTTGGTTTGTTTTTTTTTCTCCTGAATACCATTTCTTTGCTGGGAATCTGTTTTAATTGTCATTCGTAGCCCTCTCTGCCTTGTGGTCTGTGATGGGATTTCTTGCCCTTACACCATGGTTGAGCTGCCGTTGGCTTTCACTGGGACTGTCAGCCACCGCAAACCATCTAGATAAGATCTGCACCAAAGTAGGAATGAACCTGAACTACAAACACCTCGAATTCAAATGTGTTATTTATTTCATGGTATGACCATCTACTGAATCAAATGATGATCCTATATAATGTTAACATCTATAACATGCTTTGTATACTCCATATCAGTTAACATTACATAACCTCTCAAGCACACTGAGCTTGAAGCTAAGTGCCATGTGAAATACCTGCAAAAATAACATTATCCAGTATTAAAATGCACTTAGTCATGAAATGGAAGACAAAAGCTCAACATTCTAGGCATGAACAGATGTGAAAGGAACTGATCCAGAAGACAGCTATAAGGATCAGCAGGGTGAATTTCTGCTCCTCTTCATTGAAGACCACCAGAATAATGGTGATCTTATAAATATCCAGCCACCTAGAAACCCAGTGATACTCATTCGTCCTCTACTTATCCCTTAGTTTAGAAAAGTTATGCTAAAAGTCTGAAACCTATATGCACTCATTGTATAGAAATATAGCAAGTGTTCTTTCTTTTTGCCAATGAAGGTAGGAAAAGAGCAAAATACCTCAGTTCTTTTGTTGCTATTAAAATGGTCATCCTGTTGTTCTCCCTCACCCCCCCCCCAATTTGCAGTGTTACCTGATCTCTTTCATTATACTCTGCCTGTGGGTAGAGAAAGGTTAGCCAGGCAGGAGCTGTGCAATGAACACATGTACACCCATCTGATACCTGGAAACAAAACTGCCACTAGTGAGGACTCACTAGAAGTCAGCAGACAAACCCATGGCAGCTGATACTGCAAAATCGGTTGGTTGGGGTTTTGTCTAAAAAAGGTATTTAGCAGAAGTTTGTAAGATCTAGGCAGTGCTCACAGAGAAAATAACCCCTGGCTTCCAACCCTGGCATCATTTCTGTGTGTATTTCACTCAGTGAAAGAAATGCTGTTGTACGGGTTTGTTTCAATCACGGTTTTAGCTACTTTGCTTCAGCAGGATTTTTTCAATGCATCCTTCACCTGAAAAGACACCCTTAAATATATTCACTGCAAATGCAGAAACACGTAGGACTGTGCTAACTGGTGTTCACCTTACAGGAAGGCATCAAGGGCATGCCAAGTTTTTTATTGTTACTCATATTGTGGAATAATGAGATTTACACTTTTCTCAGTAACATAATGGTCTAACAATCATGTGCTTCACTGGAGTGAAAATAAAGATGCTGCTGCCACTGTCAGGTGCACAGGCTGCAGATCCCAGCTCTCCATATCCCACAACATCTGCTGACACCCAGCTGACAAACCCTCAAGCAAAAGTTTAAGGAGCATGGAACCAATATGATTTTATTTCATATTTTGATTTTAATACCACGTTGGCATTATTGGCACTATTTTGAGGGCAAAGCATTACTTTTAATGTTCAGACATTTCACTCTGTTCTTCAGTGTTACAATGAAATGTCATCACTTCCGGACTTTTTTCCATCTGTTAATAAGCTTGAAATGCAGAGAAGTCAGTCAGTCACTCAGTGGGAAATACCAGTAGTCTTACTCATTGGATATGTGCAATTTCTGCAGGTTTGTAAGCCTTATTTAACGAGATGTTTGTGGTGTTTTTGCCATGCTTCCAGCGCTGCTGGCCTCACTGAGGTCACATCCCCACATCTGATGTGGCTAAACCTGCAGAGGAGCTGTCCCACCCTGCTGCTGCTTGGAGAAATGGGTGTTTCTGTAAAGCTCACCCTGCCCCACTGCCTGCTATGCATCTTGTTTTTACCGAACATCTCTGCAGGTGCAGGAGACATTCCTGATTGCTGCAGGAACCTTCAAATGTAAAAAGAGAGAGTAGAGTTTTTATTCATATGCTATAAATGCAGCTCAGCCTGAGTATTGCAGAACAGTCCTCCTTGTATGCCTGGGACATTAGGGCAGGAACCTTTAATCACAGAGTACAGGCAGCAGTGCATTTTATTTGAGATTTTTTTGCTTTGACAGCCTGGTCTTGTTTTGGAGTTCCATGGCTTTGTGTTGGTGTGCTATTTTCAGCATGCTTTCAATACTCTTATTGACTGAAACTTCAAAAACCAGTTAGCATTAACAGCTGCTTTTCACCTGGGGCAGAGGGGAGAAGTAGTGGGTATGAGGAGAGGGAGGGTGTGAAGCAATGGGCAGCTGTTGCTCATTTTCCATTGCTCCTTATGAAGGAAATGACATAGAGGTGGTTCTTTACTTATCATCATAGTAACAAATCCAGTAGCCTTTCCTCTGAATCTGGGATGCAGTTATCTTCATAGCTACAAAGTGCTTTGCTTTTTGATGATGAGAAAGCACAGCAGGGATGTTACAGATCATCACATGGGAGTAGGACTTTGAGGTAAGGCCATGTCTTACTGGGCTGGAGCACCAATAAGCCCAATGGCTTTGGGAGGACGACCTACACACCCAGGTAAGAGCATACCAGTGATGTGAAAATGGGTTTGTCTTTGCTTTTACCTGCAAGAGAACTTGTGGTGGTCAGGAAGCCTTGCTGGGGAGATTCATAGAGCTGTGATGGCTTCCAAAGGGCCCCACCATGGCTGATTTACTGTGTGTGCTCGTAGTTTTTTCCCTTTCTCCTGGATGGACAGTGTAGCTGGTCTTCTGTGTTTCTGCTGGAACAACTTTGTGTTTGAGGCAGTAGGGTTGCCTCTCTTGTAAAAACTTTGGCTTTGTTTTCCTCTTGGCTCTCAAGATTTGTCTGCATTGATTTCCTCACTTCGTCCATCCCTGGACTTGGAAGATTTCCAGCCTCTTTGCACCAATGCTGTATTTATTTGTGTTTCTTCCTTACATTGTTTTTCTTGTTACTGCCGATAATCTCTCTCACCCATTCAGGGTGGAAGATGTGTTCCCCCCTCAGATTCACCTGGGATTTTGAGATTGCTCTGAGTCAAGATGCGTGAACCGTTCATGGTCATTTTTTTTTTTTTTTTTGGGTGTTTCCTTCCCTTTTTTAAGTAAAAAAAAAAAAAAAGTTTTTTTTTTTAATTGTTCTGTTAAAATATATAAAAATGTGAGATTAATCTGCAGGTTTTAAGATTCTCTGTAATAAACTCTCTAGGAGAGTCAGAAGAGAGGATGTATGACCTGTTCTCTTATTGGAAAGCAGTGGGCAGGGGGATGGTGCTGAGTATTTAGCTGAAGACACAAGTTTGCCCCAGATGGTTGATACACGTTCTGCAGAGTGATGCAAAGAGGACTCTACCGGTGCCGAGATCCTCACCACTGTGTTAGTTTTGCGGAGATTTTCCTGAGCAAGTGTAGGATTCAACCTGGGAATGACTTGCATTGCTCTCTCCTTTGCTCTTCTGTCATGATGCATGTCTGCAAGTGGCTGGGCTCACAGTAATGGAGATGGCTTACATTTTTAAAGGAGTTTTAATTATTTAATAATTAAATGCATAATGTAGTTTCTAATAAAAATAAACCTACCATGTAAGAGGGTTGTTGTCTTTATGACTTCAGGTAGTCACTTTTCTGAGCATTTCTTTTCCTTCAAGTGGCAATTTATGCAAACATGTATACAAAAAAAACTACTGGGCTATTTAGATTGACAGTGGAGATCTGGTCAATTATTTATAACTAAAAAAAGCATATATTTTTTTCCAAACTCAGCATGGAACTGAGGCCACCTGAGTAAATAAATTTATGTGAAGTGCAGCAAAATCAGATCATTTGAAGCACTAATTCCTCTAATGTAAAAAAAAAAACTTACTAAAAAGTTCTTGACGAAAAATATTTGTTACAAAGAGTAGTGTCAGCAAAGAGACCTGAAAGTAGCAAGGACAAGTGGAGGGGGAATAGATCTTAAACACAGGTTTTGAGTGGCATTGTGAGCTTATAGGAGAGAGATGAGGGCAGCTATTGAAACCACTTGTTTTCATTGTTTCTGTATCAGGAGTAACTTAACTGATTTTTGTCATAAGTGATTTTTTTGGGGAGGAAATCATATGCTGAAAAATGTTTGCTTCCTACAATCATCCGTTGTTGAGGGTTTTACTTTTTCTTGATATGTTTCCTGAAAAATTTTTACTTCGGAAAAAATAACACCCTGAACCACCCACAACCAACATCTGTTTGCTTTGTCTGTGATTGCATTTTTCTTGTTTTAGCAACTCCAAGTGTGCAGAGTATCTTAGTGGTGTCCCGGTTGCTTTCACAATGCCTTTTAGCTGCCATTTTTTATGCATTTTTCTGACTCTTTCTGCATGTAGTCAGTGCTGAGCTCAGTGAGGCTCTGCACTGCTGCTGCTCTCATGTGGAGGTCTTCTTCCTCCCAGGGCAGGGTCTCTGCTTTCACCCAGCAATGACTTTCTGGATCTCTTGACTGCTGGCATCTCAGGACTGCAGAATTACTCGTAATTGTAATTACTACCAGCAACTGTAGGAGAATTGTTCTGTTTTCAGATTGCATTTATATTCTTTTCCTTATTAAAGCAGTCTAGCTCAAGAAAGAAAGCTCATCAAGCTCAGTCTGTGATTTATTGAGAATTTTACTTTCCAGATATTTTTTAAAGAAATGGTTACCAAAACCCCCAACTCACCAAACTTGTGGAGCCTTGAAAGTGTGAACCCATTAACTGAAATGTTCATAAAGCCACGGTGAGTAATGGAAGAAGAGCACACTAAATCTTTAAATACGCAGGATTGTGACTCTGTAGCTGACTCTAAATTGAGAGTTTAAATGTCTCTGAGAGAAGCCCATATTTTGACTAACTTTTGCAGACCTCATAAAAATATGCATTTCTGAGTCCTATTATCTACGAGTTTAAATTTGCCTACATCTCCCCTTGACAAATGCTCTGAACATTAAATTTTTCTCACATCTGCAATTTCAATTTCCAATTAAGGAAAGGAAACTTCAAACTCAACTGGGCTATTTCATCAGCCTGTTATCAGCACCCATTGTATTTTCAGGTTTCTGTCAGTTTGACAAGATGTAGCTGAATCAGTTTCTCCTAATCAAGATAATAACTACTAAAAATTGATGGATTTTGCTGCAGTTGAAAATGCAGACTAATTCTTGCCATAATTATAAAGTCTTTAAATGGTAATTGCATACTGTTACCATCTATCTGCTGTCAAATTTATTTCAGTAATTGACCTCCTAGTCCAGGAATTGGAGACAGACTTTGATTATTGGTGCAATTAGTCTTAAAGTATCATGTCCTTTTCTTTTCTTTAAAGGTATTTTTTTAAGTTATTTTAGTTGTCCAACCAGTCAAGAAGCATTTAGCGACACTTTTGGTATTTACTTTAGATTTGTTGCTTTCTATCAGTACTTGCTGTGTCTCATTTTAACTGGTATGTATAGATATATTGGTGAGGTTTTTAATAAGGAAGTATTGACTGGCATTGTGCTTTTTCTGCACTTCAACCTTTAGTGAGGCTTTTCTTGGGTGAGGGGGTGGGCTTTACTGCTGTGGTGTAGCCCATAGCTATTTTCTGACGGAAGAGGTCACGTTGGCTATTTCAGAGTGATGTGGTTGGGCTGTTACAGCCTCAGCACTCCCCAGCTGAGCTGTTCCCATTGGAGATGGGGCACTGCTCTGGACAGTCTTTGATTTCCTTGAAGGAAAAAAAAAAAAAACAAAACAAAGGAATCAGGTATAGCTCCCACAAACTCCATTGTACCCACGCTTTCAAGTATGGGGAGGGCAGAAAAGAATGTGTTTTCCAAGACTGTTTTTATAAGAGAGGCTTTCCACACAAAATGGACGTGGTTTAAGAGAATAGAAGAAAAGGAGTATTGCTTTCATGACATACACAGCCATGGGGAAACATTTTGTTTCTGGCTTTGTATGAAAAAGAGTAGTGGCATGTATTTAAATAATAGTTTCTGTCCTGATTTTACTCATGTAAATCAATCACTGCAAGTCAACAAGGGCACTCTTGTAATTTTTAGGTGCCTTTTTTTTTTTTTTTTCCCTTTATAAGAATGAATTAAAATCTTGTATTGAAACCCTGACCAGGGAGCATGCTGTTATCAGTGATAATGCTTAGTTTGAGCTTGGAGATGAGGAGGGAGAAGAAGAATAAAGCTTCTACCCAAGTGTCTATACAAACACCATACAAGTCTAGCTGAGACTTTCCAGCTGAATTAATTACTGACTGTTTTAAGTTGTACAAGTAAAGGTGGATTTTGGACAAAGCCATGCCTGCTTAGTAGCTGAAAGGGCAAAGAGATTTGAGGTGAAATTAACTCAGTTTTGGACCTGATCTTGTCATAAAGTGAAGGGAAGAAAAAAATACTCCACAGGTCCTAAACTTTCCCTTTCCTTCTTCTCCCAAGATCCTTTTCCCCACATATGCACAGTTTGTTGTTGTTTTTTTTCCACCCTAACACATTTTCCCCATGGAAATTCAGCATGTTCCATAAGATTTTGTACATAAATGTATATACAGCAATGGAAGAAATCTAATGAAACAACAGAAACTTGTTTCCTTGTTTCTAGACCAAGACGAGCAGTAAAATAAAATTAAAAAAACCCTTCCCTGCATGCAAGAGATACATGATCTAGATTTTTAAATTATCTCTTTACAATGATATTTTATTCACTTCCACCTTAATTTTAATCATGGTTGTGGGGCATCCCTAAATCACGTTTAACATTCCACATCCCTCCTGGCTGGTAATTATAGCGGTGCAGCACAGCTATCTTCAATGCAGCCACCTTCTGTAGACCGAAACATCTGCTGGGGATGCAAACAAAAATCACGCTTGGCTTTTTAAATCCAGATGATCACTACCTGATAACTCTTTTCATAAAAGTTAAATATAAACAAATGCAGTCATGTTCTGCAGTATTCACCTGGTGTTTCAGCTCCCTGCTGTTATCCCAGATCCTCTCTGTTCTTTGCCACGCTGAGCAGAGAAGCAAGTGTTGCTGTGATTACACTGGGGAAATAGGCAGATGCTGCAATGTGCATGATGACTCTTCCAGGAAATGCTTCAAGATAATTACAAGTAGCGATTGTACCAGGGATATTGCTTGTTCCTGCATCTCTTCAGACAATGACTTTTATAACTTCCTTGGCTGTGTCCTCTGGAAAGATTTGAGGACATAGTGACTGTAACAAATCACCTGAGATTGTTATTTTGCTGCGTCTTGTCCCTCCTGGCCTGAATGACAGCGTTCCTTGGACCTCAGTAACATGTGCTCAAGCTCTCTTGCCTCCAGTTCTTCAGCTTTAACTGTATTTCAGCATCTTTTTTTTTATTCTTGGAACTTTTGGTGCTGGAAGATTCAAGAACTTCAGAACAGCTAACACATCTGAGTCTAGTGCTTAGTTGTCTATCTTGCCAGGGCTTGAACATGATGTGGTGTATGTAGGTACAACTGTATTTTAATGCTAAATTTTATCATCTGCTTTTAGCTTCTTTCATGGGTTTGTGTACCCCAAAGTTACTTGTAATTATGCAAAGCACCTAGCTGGGGGAAGATGCTTTCATTTCTGCCAGTGTGACCAGGGCATACTAAGATGGACATTGGTTTATATTCTCCTTCAGCACACCTGAACTGTTGGGACTGGGCCTTTGGTGAGGCAACTCATGAGTGAGGGCCCTGTGAGGTATGACATAGACCCATGTGGGCTGGAGGGTCCGTTTCCAAATGCATGCTCCAATCAGTGAAGTCAGGCTGTAAAAATGGGCTGCTTTAAACCAATACATCAATCTCACAGCAAAAAAAACATCCCTTAGCCTTATTTCAGCACTACTTGCTGCTGTCATTAGTGGCAAAATGCAAAAGCTTCAGAAAGATACAATATTTAAGAAATTTGAAAGGCATATTCAGCTTCTCTGTTCCCTCTTTACTGCAACCTGGCTCCTACCAAGGCTGGGAAGGGATGTGCCTGGATCTCGCAATCTGTTTATAGGGAAACTAAGCATCATACCAAAGCTTGAAGAAACAGTAGTGAAAGCCATTCAAGTCATCTCTGAGAACTGGTCTTCAGTCAATTCATTCATTAGATTATTAAAAAAGCATGAACAGTCAGGGAATTCAGAATTCCCCCTCTCTGTAACTCAGCCATCACAATCAGAGTTGCCAAATATGTAATATTCTTCTTTTGCTCTGTACAAAACAACAAGCTTAGCTGCTTCTCTGAGACTATTCATTTTCACCACGTCAGGAACTTATTAATTCTTAATGAGAATTCAAGCATTAATCAATTCTTGATTGAATTCTCCCCAGAGGGAAAGAAGAGAAACTGGGCCAGATTTGCCTTTTGGATGCTTCGAGCTCAGTCTACCTTAACACACGTGGCAACAGTGGTATAATCAGTCAGCTCAGATTCAACTCAATATCAAATGCAACTTCATAGTTAATGGAAGACTCTGAAGATGAACTCTCTGCTACAGGTGCTTTCTGATGAGAAGAAAGTGTCCAGAGCCCCTGCAGTGGTTTACATTTGCGTTTCTCCTGCGGCAGCCATAACAGGTAGCAGTCAGGATAGCCTGAGGGTTGTTTTAGCAGGGGTCAGAAATGCACAGAGCTGCTTCAAGACAAAGGCAATTAAAAGGAGGAGATAAAATATATAGCTTCCTTCAGCTGTGATTTGAGTTGCAGTCATACGTTGTGCCCTCACCCACAGTTAAGGATGTAGGAGTACTGAGCACTGGGGATTTAAATCGTGGTTAGAGCCAAAGAGCCTCAGTCTTCCACTGATCTAAAGTCACAGTCAATGTAGATGTAAGGATATCAGATTCTTGTAGTGGAGTCTGAAATCAGGCCCTCGCTTGCTGCTAAGTTCATATACTGAAACTATTTGCTTCTAGTGCAAATCTTGAAATTATACTCTGCATTAAAGACAAATCAAGTCAGGTTTTTAAACAGATCTTTTTGTGGCTTCATTTAGTCATGGTATACTGAGGAATTTACTTTTAGATTTGTACAGCTGACCCACTTCCTTGTAACCATATTTTGCAGAAGAAGGAAGATTCCCTGTGAGGTTTTTAGAGCTGTTTAGATGAATTTTACTTGACAGCTCCATGTCATTTGTATTTTGAGTCCCTTGCAATGACTTAGAAAAAAATTCACCATTGAGCTAAAGATTTGCCTTATTTTCAGAGGGAGCCAAGCTTCCTTTATTTTTCTTGTACTTCTCAGGAAATATGATGACTTCAATTCCAAGGTGAATTAGACATGGCACAAACTGTAAAGGATGCCTACAATATACTTAATTTGAGCTGTGCTTTCATTGTCAGGTTGTCTATATGTCAGCTCATAGATTTTTGGTTTTTTAGTAAGTTTACTATTGTTCCTTCTGAAAAGATTTTTCTCCTCTCATTAACCCCACTCGCCTGCAAAGATAGAAGCCCAGGCAGACTGTGTTCATAGTCAATACATTTCCACAGTCTGAAGTTTCCATTTCTTTTTCTTAACTACCATACTCAGAAATTATACATCAAGCTGAAGTTTTCCATGGATGATGTTGCACACATTTCCATGACCAAATGAATTCTCTGCTGTGAGTTCTTACCAGAGAAGAATGTCAGATGAGATGATAAATATGGTTTTCTTTCTACATGGCTTCTTGTGCCCGCCATGCCACTCTGCTATCTGCAGATATAGCTGGTGTTGAGAAGGTCACTGGAGTTGAGATGCATAGCTGGTGATGTTTTGCAGTTATTGCCTACTTCACTTGTACATAAACCTGGGGTTTCTTTTGTAATTGCTTTGAAACCTAGAGGTAAGTGATTTATAAGAACTGCTGCTGCTATTATTTTTCTCCATCATTCCAGAAAAAAAAAAAAACACAATCTCATGAAAAACACATTAAAACAACCCAAGACATTTCCCCCCCCCCATTAATTACAAGAGAACCAGTTGTTGAGGTCCCCACTGGTCGCTGCCTTTCTCCCCAGGGAATGTTGTGCAGCAAAGGCAGTGCATAGTGTAATGGGAAGGAACAGTGTGATGAGCATTCTTAGTATGTGTGAACTTCAAGGCAGTTCTCAACTTTTTCAGAGTGGCCAAGTTGCTCTCTTACTGTCTGGAGTCTTCACTGGGGCTATCTGGCAACATAGTGAACACTGACTGATTTCTGAACACAGGCCCTGAGAATGAACCTGTGGTGCTCAGCCCCAGCAGCCTGTTCCTTCCTCCCTTCTTCATTCTCATGTAGTTGAAAATTGTGTTTCATTTTTATTCCTTCCAAACCTTCAAAGGCAACCTCCACTGCTTTGAAGTGATTTCAACTGGAAGCAGTAACCTCGCCTGCATTAGATTAACCCCACTTTGAGAACTAAGTGGAGGATGTGAGCTGTAGGAGCTTTCCTCCCTGACCCACGGAAAAGACAGGTTCAGAAGGGAATTGGAGACTGGGACAAGGGCAAAGCATTTGAGCATTTCCTTTGGGCTTGGGCATAGAGCTGAGGTAACTTAAGAGAGAGGTACTGAGAAGCAATAGAACAGGAGTGGGTTTTAAGCTGCTTTATTCAGATTTTCAGTTTTCTGAATTGCAATGGAAGCATGGCCCTTGCTGCTTAGGAAAAGCACATGGGAAAGGGGTGAGCTTTAAACTTGGTGATGAAACAAAAGTGCTGCAGGAGCAGAGCTGGAGGACTCAGTCAAATGCAGTGGAGAAGCTGCCCATACGTCAATTTGGTTTTGGCTTTAAAGTAGCAGGATGGCTTGCACTTTGGAGAACACTGCACTGCCTTTGCTGTGACAAAGCATCACCCTTAATGCCTGTCTCAGGACGCTTCAGATACCCAACAAAGTGATTGGTATGATGATCTCTTAAAGGTAATGGCATTACAGCATCTGGTTTCACCTGTGAATGGCTCTAGAAGATTTAAATGGCTGAAACAAAGATATTCAGATTTTCTTCTTAAAGACCCTTCATACTCTAGGCATGAAGGGAAATACCCTGGTGGTGATATCTCACAATGGGATTTGGGGTTTATGGATTGCTCTCCTGCCTCCTCTGGAAGAAGATCTGCATTTCAACCAGCCTCAGCTATGGTATTGTGAATAGATGAACAGGAAGTGTAGAAAACAGTAGGGGACTGAGGGAGTGCTGCAAATGAGAATCTCAGCAATGAAATGGAGATTTATCAATTCTAGTTGCCTGTATAAATAGATGAGAGGAGCTGTAGCTGGTCACTTATAACCAAGCAAATTTAATTCAATTGGTACTGCTTGCAGGAAATAGAGAGTGTTGAATGCAACAATTAGTGCCTCTTTCTGTTCTTTTAGAAGAAGCAAGTAGGCAGAATGTATAGGGAAATGGCACTTAAACTGAGTGCATTACCCTGTCATTCACAGGCAATTAGTACAAATGAGCCATCGGTGTTTGAGTTCAGTTCTGTAATAGCCAAAATACAAGATGGGGCACTTGGTCGTGTCTGCTAGGAAAACAAATCAAATGGGATCCATTTCACTCTGGTTTGCAAGGTGTGTTTGCAGGGTAGCGAGGTGGTGGGCTCCTGAGAGGAGCAGGAGGTGAGCTTCAGCATTGCTGCATCTTTTCCTCTGAGAAATGGGTGCAAAAGGTCTCAAGTGGTCAATATGAGATTGACCTTGGTGTTGATATTTCCTTAATTCAGGATGTGTTGCATGCAATAGAAAGGAGCTTTATATTAGATTCTATCTCAAAGGGAAGATCGCTGAATGAAAAGTTAGCGGTAGCTTGGTTCAGGGAAGTATGGTATGATTGCATCTAGTATATGCTAATTGGGAAGAAAAAATTCTCAATTTATTTACAGTACTTCAGAAGATCCAATTTCACAAAAATTAAAGCAATGAAAGTCCACTAACTGCTCCTCCATCCTCATCCTTATGCCTGGCAAAATATTCTATAACAAATGGCGAGTGGGGTGATTAGGAGTATCTAGCAGAGAATATAAATTACTTGAACATGGTAAGATTGACAAGCAAAAGAATGTGAGAAAATGCATGCCCAGCAAGTTTAAACCTATTTCATAATGTCCTTTAACTATGACAGCAGTGAAAAGAAGTTTAACAGTTGCACCAGTCAGTTTTCAGATGGAAGCAGTGCTGTTAGTGCGTATGTCCTCTCCCCGGCAGAGAGGGAGGAGGTTGATGCTGCTGCTCCCTCACAGGGGGAATAATTTATATCCCAGCAGCGATTAAGAGGCAGTTAAATGGCAGCTACTATCGTCTGGCTTTGTTAAATCTGTAAGTCTGGGTAACTAGCACCTAAAATTTTTAAGAGCCAGCTGAGCTGCTCTTTGGATCATTAATGTTTATTTTTAATAAGTCCTGGATCACTAGGGAAGTTTCAATAGGCTGGAAGAAAGCTCATGTTCTGCCATTATTTTAAAAGGGTAAATGGGATGACCTCAGTAATTACAAGCCTGCCAGATGAGCATTCAATCAATACATGTTTCATACCACCAAATGTAAGGTCATCTATCTAAGAATAATGAATACAGCTGATACTTTCCAGATAAGAGATTTTATCCTGAGAAATGGTGTACAATAGCTGAACATGATTCAGGTCTGGGCAGAATCTTTCTCCCTGTCATGGGGTAGCTCCATGTGACGATGCTGCTGCCCTGTTTTGGTGTTCACAATTCATATAGCTGCTTGGAAATTCGGAAGGAGCTCGGGGAAAATTCACCGGAATGATTAAAGACTTTGCAATCCATTCTAAGGCACAGAGGAAAGGGATAAAGGAGACATGGAAATAAAAATGGTGGTTTGGGAATAAAGATGCTCCTGACAAATTTCCCCATTTAAAAAAAGAGAAATACAGTGTTTGGCTTTGGTTTTAAATGAAGAATAGCTTTTCAGGGTTTAAATGACATTGTGACTATCCTATATTTTGGAAGATTAAATCTAAACGAAGTCCATCAAATCATTCACTAGGGGAAAATTCCCAGTTTTTATTTCTGCAGTACACTTCCCCTCTCCATTTTACTGTTCTCCCCCAGGTCAAGTTTTTTACCTTTCATTTAATTTCTAGTCTGGTAAAATTTAATATTGATATTTCTTACAAAACAGAGCAATATTTTTTTCCTAGACCTAGCTACTAGTAAAAACACTTCAGGAGGTTGAAGTCCCTTGGTGCGGCAGACAATCATATTAGTACATGGCTGTTCTAAAAGTATGAATGACTCCTAACAGCTTTGACAACCCATTTGTCTCACACCTGCTGTGCAGAGGTTACATTTTGCTGCAGCCTCTAGAATATATTTGTTTCCAGAAATTCACTTTCACAGACTCTCCTTTGACTTTCTCTTTCCTTTCCCTCAAAATTCCACTTCATCTCCTCTTTCTTTAGGGAAATAAGCCTTTGAGGCTTTCTCTATTTATAATATTTGTGAATTTTTTTAAATATTTACTGGATACCTTCATGTGCAAAAAGTCAGTGAGGGCCAGCAGAGTTAGCATGGTTTTGGGAGCCTGATTTGGCTCTTCCTTATGACTGCTCAATCAATTTCTGCTCCTTTTGAATTTGATGAGCCTGATGATCAATGTTCGTCCAGCAAGTAAATGGAATTCTATTGATTTAGGTGGAACCATGTCAGTTTATAAGTTAACCACAATCAACAGAATCCAACTCAATGGACTATAACCAGTAGAATAGCATCACTTTCAATCCAAACCAATTAACATACACCTTTTTTCATGTGAGTACTCAATGTTCTACAGATCTTAGATTTCTTAATGTTCTCTATATCTCTTTGGTGTTAAAAATGAGAAAATAAGTATTCTTTTAATTCTCTAGCAATGTTGGTTTGTTGGTTTATTTTTTTATGAAGTGCTTCTTTGGTTTTGCCACCAAAGAAACTACTGACAAAAGACAATGTCTTTGCAACTGCAGTGTTGTCCAATGAGAGCCGCAATGTTCAAACTATTATTGATTGACAGAATTTTGACAAATATTAGTTGATTCAAGTGATAGTGGGCAAAACTTGGTTCTCTGGTCAGCTGATACATTGTCTGCTGTTTCCAAGTCCTAAAAAAGATAAAACATAACCTTAACTATTTTATTGTTATGAATGCGATTTCCTTAATTGAACAAAAAACATAATGAGCAGCTAATATCCAATTTTTGCAAAATGTGGAAGTCACTTTTTATAGGGTTTCAAATGAAGTTTTCATTATTGTAATATGTACATATTTTAAGTGTTGTCAGGCTGTCTTTCATTGGTGTTAATGCTAAAATACATTAATTGTCAAATGACTGAATTTTATGGAGCTGTAATTTTATTTGGAACTTAAAATCTCTGCTGCTTGCTAGGATTAGCTGGGGGTCTCATCTGTTGTGCTAAAATCATGAAACTTGTGATGGTTTTCAAGCTGAGAAATAAACCTGGCATTGGTAGAGGGAGAAAAGAGTTTCAGCCTTGGATTCTGATAAAGACAATGGGTCTAGCCATGTCCCTCATTTGTGCATTAATGTGTTCCTTATATCTTATATTTTAATAGTTGTTTCTTTTTATTATTCTCATTTTCCCTCGAAGGTGGTAATTAATTAATATTCATGCTAATTGATGTGACTATTTCCTGCCTATCCAATTAGGATGTAGTTGTTGTACAATACATATTTGTGGCCAATGTAACTGCAATGAGAGGTGTATGCAGGCATGTGTTTAGTTTTTGTTTATTGCCCAGTGACTTATCTCTAGTGTGCTCTTAAGCATTTCATGACTACAGTTGTACAGATAAAATAATAATACATCCTGGTGTTTTGTTGTGCATATATTTATTACATCTTGTCAGGGGTTCAGCAGCAGCAGTCATTTTTCTCCTTTGTAGGAGCTGGTGCAGTGCTGTGTTTTTGATTTTGGGCCTGGGAACAGCGTTGATAACACCAGTGTTCTCAATTAGTGGTTGGTAATGTTTTGTCTGACCAAGGACTTTCTGAGGCTCATGGTCTGCCAGGGAGGTGGAGAAGCCGGGAGGTAGCAGAAAGAGGGCACCTCACCCAAACTGATCAAAGAGGTATTGCTTATCACAGCAAGTCATGTTGAGGATGTAAAAAATGGAGAGCAGAGATCTGAAAGGGTGAGGGGTGCACTGTGTGGTTGGGCTGGGTATATAGTTGGTGAGTTGTACTCTTTCCTTTTATTTCTCTTGTATTATTACTGGTGGTAGCAGCAGTGATTTATGTTATACCTTAGTTACTAAACTGTTCTTATCTCAACCTGTGGGAATTGCATTCTTTTGATTCTCCTTCCCATCCTTCCGGAAGCGGGGGAAAGAAGGAGGGGGAAGTAAGTGAGAGAGAAAACTGCATGGCTGATTTATGACTTAAACCATGATACACCTCCATGTTAAGAGAGAATTTACAACCCAGGACACAAAGGTAGCAGACTCTCACTCCATGCTTTCATGGAAAGAAAGGGCATTTTTTGGAGACCCTGCTGCTGACCAGTCAGGCTGAGATGTTTGTGGGTTCTTTTTGCTGCCTGTGCATGTATGTGGTTGGGCTGAACCTTCAGCCTTGTCTCCTGGGTTATGAAATGCTTGAAGCTGATTGAAATCCTCTTGGGTTGTCCTCAGTCTTATAAAATATCTAGTGTAGACGAACTCTTGGGTATTTTTTGTATTACAGAGAGGTGTCACTGCAAGGCTCAGCAGCCATCTTAGTATAGATTTAGTACCCACAAATATAGAACAAGAAGAAAATACCGGTTACTTGTTTCTAGCCACTTGTTTCCACTAGTTAAGCTGAAGTGTGCTAACAGAAATATTATTGATTAACTTTCATGGTAAAAAATTAAGTATGTTTGCACAGATATGTTCAGCATCATTGTATATTGACTAAATGTATTAAAGATAGATAAGATAAACTGTGATAGGCATATCTTCTTGTCTGAAGCAATAGCTTTCATTAACTGTGTTGTTAATGGGAGCATATTAACACTTAAGTCCTAGAGCCCATCTGCATACCTGCGTGCTCAGCATTTGAATCTTCTAGTTTAATGATGTATAATTCAAGTTTTCCAACAATATGCTCTTCAGTATAATAAGTTTCATGCTCTTCTGGCAGCTCATTCAGGGAAACACAAAGCAAAGAAAGAACAATACTACTTGCCTGAGCATTTTTGACTGAACATAAGAAAAACATCTTTCTTTCACATTAGTAATCTATTAAGTTTATATTTTGACAATTATTTGAAAATGTGGAAATTGCTTCATTTTCCGGACAGGAGATGAATTGGGTTATTTGCTATGTATTACTTGAGATCCAAAAATGCATATTTAAGCAGAGGTGATGTCGCTGGAAGAAAATGAGGATGTGCTCAGCCTGTGGTCGTATTTGCTGTATTACACTGGGGTTGCCTGGACCAGCAGTGGAATTTGGCTAGTTACTGTAATGAGTTAACAGGCCAAGAAGATGAAGAGCTTAAATCATAATTGCTCGTTCATGAGCCAAATTTCAAAGCAAGGACTTAATATCTCTGAGTACAAGAGATAATAGTGGCAAAAGTTATATTGTAAGGAGTAATTTCAGTTTCAAGAATAATTCTGAAAAAGCAACACCACTCAACCAAGTAATTTGTGCAGCTACATAAATATTCCTTGTGTTCCTTAAAGCATTTCCTTTTCTCCTCAAGTCTGCAAATTACTCTTTTATGAGATACTGTACAAACTAACTACTATATCATATTCAGAATATGATAACATCTCCTTGCCTTTGAATGAAATATTTGGCCCTTGAGAATCTGACAGTATCTTTCCTCATAAAATAACTGAAAATTGAATAAGATCTTAAGCTTTATTATGTGCATATAATACTGGCACCTGTGGGATTCTGTGTAGTAACCTTATTTACAGAACCCTAAGTTGTATTTGCAGAATATATTTTAGGCTGGGAAAACTCTGTAACGTGTGTTTATAACCTCTTACATGACCTGATCTTGAAAAAATCCCAGAGGTCTTATCTCAGAAAAAGTATGTGTCCACAGTACAACCTGAGTATAGTTCTAAATTGCAACATTTCAGAGTATCAGGAATAAAATGTGTACCTGATGCTCAGGCTGTATTGTTTCTAAGTCCTTTTTGCTCTATTTCATTTGCAATGAAGTTATAAGGAAATGTAGCTCCTCTTATAAGGGAAAACGTACTTCGCCGGTGCTGTGTCCACATTCTTCTTTTGAAACTGGAATAGGCCCATGAATTTTCAGCTACCAGAGAAATACATTTGGAGACCTGATACTGATGAAAAGTTTTAACTTTCTTCCAAAACTGTATCTCATCTACTCTGGAAGCAGGAGTTCCTCTGGTAAAGTATTAAGGTGAAGAAGCTGCTCTCTCATATATATGCAATTTCCCAAGACAAAATCCACTCCCCTTGGAAAAAAGGAGTTAAAAAATCATACCACCTACCAATGGCAAGAGGGCCTGTACTTTGAAATTGTGAATGAGTTTCAAACCCTTATTTTTTTTGGATGCAGCTGGGGAAACATAGAAGTATTCACTTTTCAGACAAAGTATCCACTTTATCTGCTCTGTGTGAATGAAGGTTTTCTTGGCCAACATATGCATGTGTTAGGCTTTGCAAAGCAATGCTGTGGTATTACTTATGGGGATGCTGACATAAAAAGGCTTTATATAAACTTGAGAAGCCAAAATACAGGAGAAAGCTTTTTGTCTTGGCTAAAGAAAACAGAGGTTTCCAAACACTCTTTTCCCCCAAACTTTTCAGCAGTTCCTTCACAGATAAATAATTCTATTATGTTTGTTTGAAACACACAAACATGATCCTTTTGGTGGCTTTAGTTATTTTGTTTTTCTTTACCAAGCTGTTCTTTACAGGCCTTTAAGGAGCTAGAACTGAATCCATGTCCAATCAAACTGATAAGCATTTTTTGGGCATGACTTTTCAATCACAGCATGACATACAGTCATTTAATGTAACTGTATACAACAGAGCTGTTTGGATTATTCCCTAAAGATTATCTGCAGGATCTTAAAGAGCACTTTGGATAGCTCAGAAGTCTCAGCACTATATACATTTTTCATTGCATTCCCGCTGCTTTTGTAATGTTTCCAAAGTGTCAGTGTTGAGTATAGTAACAGAAGAATGCTTGCAATATACTTCACTGGGATAGCAATGCTGTCTAAGGTGAAATTAAAATGGACTTCACTTATTTGCGGAATTAATTATTAAAATGTGCTCAGCAATCACTCATGTCAGCCCTCTATGCTTACAGGGCTCTTTTTCCCTTCCTGCAAATCACAGTAAAACAATGTTAGATGTTGCTGATTTGCTTTGCATTAATGGTGGCAGTCCCTTCTTGTATCTGTTGCATTATAGAAGATGTGCCCTTCACTAGTTATTGAGTATGGCATATTTGTGTTGGATGAAGTAAACCTTATTCATTTTCATCAGCATCTAAACATTCAAATATGGGTAAAAATTGAGACTTTAATTTTGGGGCTCTTCATTTTTATTTGATTGTTGCCAGATGTCAGCTTTTGAGTGAGGCTTCGTAGATTTTGTTCTCAGGCTGGATTGGTTTTCAGTATCTTCTTCTGTATACATGAGACGACTCTTGGCTTGTCCTGCACTGGATAATTTAGGGAGAGCTCTGTGGTGTCAGCGGGTACCACCCCATGAAGGTGACAGGGAAAATCTTACCAGAGCTTCTGGTAGGAAGCCTCATTTAATGAATTATGTGTCAATGATCCTCACAAATTGCACCTACATCATTCAGTGGCTTCATTTAAAAGCACGTATCTGTGAGCACATTTGAAAATTGAAGAATTTTGGAGTGCATGTAAAGCTGGGACATTTAGAAGGTTCTCTACTGTGAAGAAGCAAGTTTAAAAGTCTGAAGTTGTGGGTTTTTTTCAATAAATATGATCTATGAAATCTTTTCCATCAGTTCCCTCCACATTCCAATTTCAGTTTTATAACACCCCTCACTGTGCAAGTCTTGGCAGGAAACTTGCCCATCTTGCAGAGCCTTGCATGAATAATTCATTTAAGTGTCATGCTGATTCTCAAAAGGTTGGAATACTTCTTTAGAGAAAGTGTTGGAATACTTCTTTAGAGAAAGTGTTTAATAAGAGTCTTCCAAACAACACAAAATATAGCTTTGTATGAATTTTATGGAGTAGCATCTCTTAAAAGGTTTTGCACAATCAAGGATTTAATGAACTGAAAACCAAAACATATGGTAGTTTCTTCTACCTATTTGTCTCCTAGATTGAAGCACGGAGATGAAACTGCTTAATTGGGGTCAGAAACTCAAATCTGTCAGATCTGAAGGCATAAGCCAGAAGTTCAAGAAATAGGATGCAGCTCCTGTTTAGCTACTTATATTTATATCTTTATTTGGGTGATACTATATGACAAAGAGAATGAAGCAGCACTTCCACTTATTTTTGAAGCCAACAGAAAATATCACACAGCTCCTACAAAATAATGCCACTCTGGAAAACTACAAGCTACAGTGTCCCACATGTTTTGTTCAGCAAGGTGTTGTTTAGCCCATCAGATAAAGGCACACAGGTGTTTGCAGTCCTCTGAAGAAAGAGTGAGTTCTGTGACAAATTGTGGATATTTAGAAGTTAACTAAGCTTATTTGAATGGAAGGTATTTTTGCTTTGTTTGGTGACCTAAGAGGCAGGTTTGAAACGAGAAATCCCTTGAAATCCTTCAAAAGAACACTTTTCTTTTTCTTTCTTTTTTTAAGCTGTTTTAGCATTATTACAGTTTATAACGGGCAGTGTTTTTCCAGAAAGAAAATAAAAGCAAACCCAAAGTCAAGCAACAGCCAGTGTAGTTAGAATACAAGATCACATCAATCTCATTGGTGTTGGCAGGAACACACTTCAGTGTATATTTGGCAGCTATATAATTGGGGTAAAATGCTTTGTGTTGCTCTGAGGATGGAAGACCATCATGCTTCAAATAAGATTTGCAAACGAAATGTTCTTGGTATACAATTGGTTCTCATTATTAAGTGACTTAACAAGGCAATCATATTATTGTCATTTCAAGCCATTTCATCAGAAGAATTTGGTCTTACCACTAAATTAGGGCAAAGGGTCCCATTGGTGTTAAAGCAATGACATGACGCACTTGAGCTGGGTGTTTGAGGGGTATGGGTCTGACCTTGTCAACAGTGAGTAAAGATGAGCAGAGAGCCAGAGCACTTTGAGGCATACTGACTTTCATACTGTGACTTTGCCTTCTACCCTATTTCAAAGCTGGAGCGGGTTACAAGGTTTCTTTCAGCTCTTCAGTTTAAGAAAGAATGGGCAGACCTTTCCTCCAAATTGTCCTCCAGTAGCACCAGAAATGACTGATCAAGGGGCTGCAAAATCTCCAGCCTGGAAGATTTTCTAGATTTAGCTAGAAAAAGAGACACAGTTGTCTTGATCCAGCATGAAAAACACTTTGAGTGGGTAAATTATGATTTTTTTTTTTTTTTTTTTTTTTTTTATGGTCACCTCCAACCAAGATAGTTAAGTCTATGAATTGTTAAAGGCAAGAGTCACTTAGGGCTTCAGTGAGGCTTTGGATGGCATCCAGTTGCATCAGACATATCATAACTGACAATAAAGTGGAAGCCCTTGAATAACTCCTTAAGTTTCAGTGCAAAGATGCCAATAAAGCTAGCTGGATCTGTGCGCATATGTGTGCCTGGATTCCTCCACCTCAAACATCTGGCCCATTTTATGGTCAAAGTCATGCTCTGCCAGGGAGGAGGGGAAGCCGGGAGGAAGTAGACAGGGCACCTGACCCAAACTGACCAAAGAGGTATTCCAGACCACAGCACATCATGCCCAGGATGTAAAAATGGAGGGCAGAGACCCAGAAGGGTGGGGGTGCACTGCTTGGTTGGGCTGGGTATAAGTGGTGAGCAATTGTATTCTTTTTTCTATGCATTTCCCTTATTATTATTCCTGATGGTAGCAGTAGTGATTTGTGTTATACCTTAGTTACTAAACTGTTCTTATCTCAACATGTGGGAGTTACATTCTTTTGATTCTCCTTCCCATCCCTCTGGGACTGGGGAAGAAAGAGGAGGAAGTGAGTGAGAGAGAAACCAGCGTGGCTGAGAGGCTTAAACCACGACACAAAGTCATTACTGCTGAAATGTATTCCTGCATGGATATTGCTCTTCCAAGTGCCTTCTAGGGAACTCATTTAAAAATTGCATTGATAATTGTTTTTTTTATGTTTGTGAAATAGTTTTCTACTTCAGGATCGAAGTGAACTGAACTCCTTAAACTAGCTGATTTTTCCCCCCTACACACACACACACTAGTTGTCATTTAGTTGTAATTAATACTGTAATTGCTATCTCCAGAGACTCTACAGCTTCATGCACTCATTTATGGAGCGAAATATGGACAATGTGTGACTAATGCTGCTTAGTTAGGCATTTTCTTTAATTTTTTTTTTTTAAACAAATACAGAATCTGTCAATCCATTCTCTGTCAGTGAGGGAAACAGCTCCCACTTTAACACAGTTTCTTCCTTCAGGGGATTCTGTCTTGGGAAGTATTATAATAGGGAGAAGTATACAGGTTTTGACTTTTTTGGCAGTTTTCACCCTTTCCTTTGCAAACACCATTCCAGTTTTATGATAACATTTAGGGGGACTGAGAATTGCTTTGCCTACTAAAAAAAGCAGAGTAAGCTTCTTGGAATGGCACTGACAACTGAATGTTGAGTCCATAGTCTCTAATTTTGGAAGTAAGGCTAATAAAAGTTGAACAAACAATATATTTAGCCTGCAGAACTCAGGTATATTGATTAGGATGCTGCTATGTGGATTTAAATTAGCTGAGTCTGTCCTTAATTGTTTAGAGAATAGTGAATTGTTACGTCTAGCTCTCTATCTACATCCTTTGCAAGCTCCTTGCTGACAAGTAATTTTTTTCCTCTCTCAATAGTCTGGCAATTGACTAATTCAGTTCAGATTCCTCAGACCACAAAGTTCAAGAGTTACACATTCTCATTTTACTCATAAACATACAATGTTTTTTTTTTCTTTCATATTAGTTCCTCTTCAAATGCTTACTTCTTGAGTTGTCCCTTGTGTTTGGACGTGTTTCTTGCTGCTTAAAAAAAGAGACAATCTGTTTTCCAAGTTCCCTTAAGGGTCAAATTCCCCTGTTTGGAAAATTAGTTGTGGGCTAAAAGTTGCAGGGGAACAAAGAGTGGTGGAGTATGGCAGCATGGGCAATCAGCTTGGATGCAAACAGAAAAATCCATGATCTAAATGAAGTATCTCCCTTCAGATGCCAGAACAGCGAATAAATGTTTTATAAACTTTGCTTTCCAGGTCAGTTCCCAACAGCAAATTTATGTTTGTGCTTTAACCCTTACTATTTACTGAAAGCAGCACAGTGAGATAGGGTGAGGAGCAGGAATGTGTTCCTGGACAGCCCTATTCTTGCATTCCCACCCAAGTCACATCACTGATGCCTCCAGCCAGGAAAAAAACATGCATGGCTGATACCCTGTTCTTGAGGATTAGGAATAATATCACATGGGTTTTCTTTATAGAAAATTCTGAGGAAATCGTCTCCAAACCCCATGAGAGTGCATCATAGCAGTTTTAACAGCCAGTAGTAACTGCTGACTTGGAAGCTGCTGCTCCATTGAGAGCTGGTGCAGCCTACCTACCTGAGGAAAGCTCATGGTTTGGCAGTGTAGTAGGGGAAAGAGGTAGTTGACTGTTGAAGTGAGGGCACAAAGCCAAAGTTATGTTTGTAGGGTGAACACTTTTCCATCCACTTGATCCTCACAGCTTGTTGAAGCAATGGGTGGTTCTCTACAGGTAAGGGGAAAATCCTGTTACTGCTGCTGCATCCTCAGAATCAGAAGAGCTTTAATTACATGTGCTAATCCGCTCCTGTTGAGCAAAGATGCCTGGCACCAAGGCTTTGCTGCATGCAAGATTCATCTATTTACTCCAAATTGGCTGCTGTGATTTTTGTGGCACAGAGAACTGTATCACAGAAAACTGTGTCTTGAAAGCCCAGGCCGAGTTCTCTGTGACTGTTATTAGGAAGCCAAATGGGATTGCACACCACGTAATTTTAAATAGAGCAGGGAGATTGTCAGCAAATTCTGTTAACAAGTGGCAGAATTTATGTTCTTGTGGACAAGTCCCACATTGGAGATTTATGGCATTTCCCTTTCGTGCTGTGCTGTTGCTGCTGTTTTACAATTAGAGAGAAGCTGGCATTAAAAACATCTGCTACCCATGTTGGCCGATAGTTGCCAAACTTTTCTCTCTCTTCCTGCCAACTATTACCTTGCCAGCAATACCGTTGTGTTTAAATGTTAGCTCCCAAAAGCAGTGCTTGCAGACTTTAGTGTCACTGAATCAGCACTAATACTGGCATTTCACTTAACGAAGGATTTGTGAGGAAGTGGCACCTCCAGGAGCTTAATTAGTATAGAAGTGCAGAAAAAAGTGTGTCCTACAAAAGAGCACAGTAAGAGGTTATTTCCTGTGTTTTTCTGAGATTGCCCAGCATCTGTTGTGGGTATGTTGTTTGGGAACCAGTGGCTTGGTTCCAGGCTGTGGTCCTGCACCAAGGTCCCTATCTCCTGGTAACAAACCAGGGCATGCAGAGCCCCAGTATGGGTGTCTCAGTTACTGCTAAAAGTACAAAATCTCCTACTGTTCCCTTTGTCCAGTCAGCAGTGATTTTGCAGAGCTACCATTATAGTGCTGATGTTTTGGTGAGATGCTGTGGGAGGGTTAGGGGCTGTGCTGGTTGGTGTACAATCACACTGAGACAGCATCCTTTCCATGTGTTTTCTCTCTATTTAAAATTATTACATAGATAAAAAAGTTGTCTATTCATTTCCACTCCTCACTCTAATGGTAGTGATTTATTTTTTTCCTGATTGCTTCCTGAGCAATGTAAAAGCCCTACTGTAGTATGTGCAGCCCTTTCATGGCACAGAAAGAACAGTGGCAAACTGCTAAAAACACTGTGGAGAAGTGCTGAGCTGAGGAGTGGCGATGCTCATGAATAATGTGAACACTGACTCTCCCCATTTTCATTTGAGATTGCTGGGATAGCTAGGGACATTCAGCAGTCAACACGTAATGAACTTTTCTTTGGCCATTGTAATACATTGCTGATGCTGAGGAGCAAGATGCTGCATTGCTCCATGATTTTTGAAACTGCTGAATGAAGTGAGGTATCACAGGGGAAGACATGCTCATCTGAAACAAAATCAGCACCCGGATTCACCCACTCCTTGAAATAACACAGAGGCATGTACTCATGCAAGGAATATGTGGTTGCAGAGCCATTACAGAAATATTTTTCTATTCGAATTTCAGTGAAAAGTATCAGTGGCAACACTATAAGTGGGGCTGTACATCAGTAAAACAGCTTGCAACACTTTGCTGGGTGATGGACTCCCAGAACAAAATGTTACTGATCCTTTTTTTAAGTTTGGCTGAATCTTATTCTTGCATATAAGTGGAAAGTTCAGTGTAAAAGGAGGAGGAATGAATGTAAAGAGTATCAATAGACTGCAAAAATTGCTATGCACCTTTCTGTCTATTCTTCCTGGAGCAATGTGTTCCTTCCTCCAGGTAGCTTTAAACTGAGGCTGCTCTCAGATTTCCCAGCCCACTATCTGATTTTTTTTTTCCTTTCTTTTCATAACTGTTCTGCTTTCTTGTAGGTAGCTTTTAGGTTTTTTAAACTAATAGAGTCTTTACACTTTTCTGTGTCTTTATTCATTTGTGACATTCAATTGCAAGTAAGACCCTTACTTATTACATACTTACTTAATACTACTTGTAGCTGAGAAGAAATTTCCCTTCCACCTGTATCAGCTGGATGTAAATATCACTGGTTTTGCTCCATGTTAGCACTTTGCTTATTAGCCAAACAAGGATATGAAGCTGATGTGCGTAACAAGTTATAGATATGAAAGCTGATGCTTGACATTTTATATTTTATTTCATTCAGCATAAGAAAGGCTCCAAGCAAGTTAGTGATCATTTATTTATGCATCCATGGGTTTGGCTGTGCCAGTTTTAATCACATTAAGAGTTTCTTTACTCTTTGAGTAGCTAAGTGTCATGGCATAGGCTGTTTGCAAAGTAAGACAGATTATCTCAATATGCAGCTGCAATAAGAAACTGTCAATCACTTTTTTCTTTCAGAATACATTAAAAAAAGCTTTGCTTGATGAGAAAGGAGAAAAAGACAAAATTTAACAGCAGTGTAGCAAGCAGAGGAGTTTTTGTTTTGAGGCTAAAGTACAGGATTTAAGAGATATAGAGATGATTTATTTCAAGGCAATACTGTGAGTGTAGGTGGTTGTTGCTTAATTTCCCTGTTGTCTGTAGCTTCACATAAAAAGCTGGTGTTGAGGGTTAAATCCTGCAAACATAAAACGCATACTCTGGCTGTATTTCAGGCGGTTGTGAGCCGTTTTGCTGCAGGAGTGAGGTAGTTTAATTCAAGCAGTGATCAGCAGAGGGCACTGATCTAGCAGGAGTTGGGTAAACTGAATTGTCATTTTACTTCAGAGCAGTCTAAAAGGACCCAAGATTAATCTGTTAATATCCTCTCGTTCCTTTCCCCTCCTATATCTGTGTTAATTGCCAAACAAGTGACAACTTTCTCCAGTATATTATTCTGGTACATTATACACTACTGCTGTAGATATGGTTATTTGCAAATTTGCTACAGACTCCTCTGCAAACTGGAGGGTTTTATGTCATTGCTGTATATGGTTACAGATAAATAGAGGCTGCAATTTCATCTCTATCAAACTTAATCTGCATGCTATTTAAAGCAGTCTAAATATTAAAACCAGATTATTGGAGTACTTCACATGAATAATTTTATTTATCATAGCTTACTTTCAAATAAACTTGTCCATTTCCTTTTGGCTTTCTTTTCCTCTGAAAAAAGGCACTCTTCTCAGGATTATTTTTTAAAGTATGTGTACACAACTGTGCTTAAGAAATGGTTTATAACTGTTGTCAGCTGGACTGGTAAATGCAATCATGACTGAGACTTGGCAGAATGGCAATCATAAACTTGGTCACATAAAACACCCCTGTAAACTGAGTGAAATGGAAAATAAAAGGACAGCACAGTTGCATTGGGGTGAAGGAGAAAGCAAACAGGGGTGTAAGCTATTGGTGGTGTTTCCCCAGATCCAAGGGCAGAACAAACGTTCTAAGCACTGGCAAGGGATCATAGTGGCTGCAGAGGTTTGTAGGCAATCTGATGTCAGCAGAAGTGATGATGGCTGGTGTGCCTGGAAATTGCTCTGACAGCCAGGGCCTTATAAAATTTTAATTTAAGAAACGAGCCTGTTCTAAACTTTGAGAGCCAGGCCCTGCAGCTTTTACTTGGGCAAGATTTTTGCTAAGACAAATGAAACTAGATTTAGGGACTCTGACAGTAGCCAGTGGGCAAGATCCTGTCTTGTGTCTGGCAAATAACCCTTTGTAGCCTTGACCTGTATCACAAGGTTGGGGTCAATAACTAAATATCGTTTTGTTGGAATGTGTCATGAGTGTCACAGCACTATTAAAAGCTTTTAAGGTTGAGCAAAAGGCGATTTTGTAAAGTTACTCTCAGAAGCGTCGGTCTTCTACAAATTATATTTCAATTACCTTTTATGTATTTGTCTTAAACAATGACAGCAAGACTGAACCCAGGACATTTACTAAAAGCATTATAGCAAACAACTATATCCGGCAGAATTTAGAGATTTGGTTTGCTCATTGCATTTGGAAGAGTATTGAATGAAAAAAGCCCTACTACTGAAGGTGCAAAGTAGATGTTTACTGAACATCAGGGCTCAAAAAAGAAAAGGGATATCAGTCTTCGCTATTTGGGATGAAACCCTCAAATGAAACACAAATTATGACAGGTTAGTGGACCACTAAAGACAGCACTTCTCACTGTTTTTAATCACTGCCATATAACTATTAAAATAGTTAAATAATCTCGTGAATGGCTGGAAACAGATTGCTCCTCCACTACCCCCTGCTAAAAGCAACATACTTAGTATTTGTTTGGGGAAACTCCTGTCTAAATACAGACTGAACTGTTAAGAGTTAGCAAATAATAAGCAATTAAAGACTCATCTACATAACTTTGTAGTCAGCAGCCATCTTCAACAAAACAATACCAAATTAGTGTTATCTATCTCAGCTGAAGACAGATGCCCAGTTAATATATTCAAACTGCTCAGTCCAATAGATGCTATTTTCAAATCCTCACTTGGAGTATTGTGTGCAGTTTTGGTGTCCTCAACATAAAAAGGACATGGAACTGTTGGAACAAGTCCAGAG
>JASSUY010039193.1:0-47420 GCA_032466535.1 Forpus xanthops | reverse complement strand
ATGTTCATTCTCTCATCAACCAACACCCCCAAGTCCTTCTCCTCAGGGCTGCTCTGAATCTCTTCTCTGCCCAGCCTGTAGCTGTACCTGGGATTGCTCCAACCCAGGTGTAGGACCCTGCACTTGTCATGGTTAAACTTAATGAAGTTGGCATCAGCCCATTTCACAAGCATGTCAAGGTCCCTTTGGATGGCATTCCTTCCCTCCAGTGTATCAACTGAACCACATAGCTTCGTGTCATCAGCAAACTTGCAATCCCATTGTCCATGTCACCGACAAAGATGTTGACCAGGACTGGTCCCAACACCAATCCCTGAGAGACACCAGCAGAACTGGAGCTTGGCTCTATCATTACATCTGGCACATGAAGTCAGGGCCAGGGTGGCAGAAGCCTGTGGAGCTGGTCCTGCACAGAAAGGACCATGTGTTGCTCTGAGTCAGTATAGCACTGAGCCTGAATTAATAAGTTGTGTGGGGAGTGAGAATGTGTGAGCTGAAGCCAAGGACTGGGTTAAAACAGCCACATGGCTTCTCGAGTGGTGCTGGCTCAGGCAGATGACACTGTCTGCAGTTAACCCTGTGCCTGCAGTTGTTGCAGGTCACCAGTAGCACACTGAAGATGTTACCATCATTCCAGCTGAACTTCCACACCAGGGAGGTCCAGAAGCTGATGTTTGTACATTGGACTTTCAGACCTAGGGACCTGCTGTGGCCCTCCTGCACTGCTTCAGCAGGATGTTATCTTCTTGACCCTCATTGCCACTGCCCTGGCTGTTTCTGATTGCCTCTCTTTAGTCTGCAAGTTCATTTGGAGCTGGAAGATACCTCGTGCAATAGAACTGTCATTTTGATTAATGAATTGGATACTGCTGTCATACAAATCATCATTTCCCCCCTGCTCAGATGGGCTCTGTGAGAAGCCAGCTGCTCGGTGCTTCTGGTCCAGGCCATGCTATATGAACAAGTGGGTAGATTTGCCCACTGGTGTGATCTCATCAGGAGATGTGTTTTCCATGCATGGGTGCAGGCAGCTGGTGGAGTCCAAAGACTCTTACTAGGGTGTAAGATGAAGTTTGTTTGCACACCTGGCTCTCGCAGCTGTACAGACAGCCCTGCCAGCCTCCTTTCAGCTCGGAGGCACTTAATCTGTTGTAATGGGATGAAGTTGAAAACGTGTGATGGGGCTGTGACAGGTAGGAATTATTCGAGGCAAGCTAGGGCAGGCTTGGGGACTGGATCCTCTCGTGTCCAGAATTGCTGTCGTCTTCTCCGAAAAACTGAAAGACAAATGGGAAACAGAGGATCTTTAAGGGTTCCTGCTTCTTCCTGAGGCTTGTGTTCCTGTCTGCTTACCTGCAGTGCCTTGTGGGGGGAACGTCACCACCCAAAATGGTACAGTATACTCTCCTGGCTTCCCCAACCAGTACCCCAATTCCCAGGACTGCACGTGGCTCCTCACAGTGCCAGTGGGATATGGAATCCATCTCAACTTCACTCTGCTGCAGACAGAGCCCTACAACGATTTCATCACTGTTTGGTGAGTATAGCAGAGGCGTGAGGACTGACTGAGGCACCATTTCAGAAAGATGCTCTTGCTGGTAAATGGAGCACCCACTGCTGTGGTGTGTGGGGAGCAGGAGCATCCTCTGGGGTGAGGATGTGCTTTTTTTTAAGCTGGGTGCTAGGTAAAGCCTTTAGATTAAAGACCATGTGGTGCAAGGGGATGGCAAAATAGCCAGAGGACTGTCTCCAAACACTGTTGATGTTACCTTCCTGAAAGATACAGGCAGGGAGTGCAAGGGCAGTGAAGAGGATGGTCACTTGCTGCTCGTACCAAGGGATGGAAATGTTCCCTTGGAGTCTGGGGGGAGTCTGTACATGAATCCTTCGCTTCCATGGTGCTTTTGCCTCAGTGTTGTGCCGCTCACAAGGAGTGGTCCCATCTTTGGCCAGCACTGTCAGACTTTGTAGGTCTTTGTTGCTATCAGTCTCTGTGCTCCTCAGTTAAAAATGAAGCACATCAGCCCCCTGCAGTGCTTCTGCCCACTGGTCTGCCACAGCAGCCCCGAGCGGGCACTGAGCTGAGCCATATCCTGGCTGTGGCGGAGCCCCCTGTGTCCTGCTGGGACATCAGCCTGTCCCTTCATCTCCAAAATGCTGTGCTCAATGGAATAAGGAAACATCTCTTGGGAAGCCGAAGGGGCTTTACAGAGGACACTTTATGAATGGTAAACAGGGTCTTTATCTCAAGCTGAAGTTAGCTGAAATTAATCTTGTTTGTACTTGCATAACAGGAATTGCCTTTTGCCGCTGCTTTCTCTGACAGGCATTTTAATGGGGCTCATTTTTTGTTCCTTTTGCACTTTATCTGTGGTTACCTGTCTATGGATAGAGGCTGAATGAAGAAAAAGCCATTGGTAAATCATTCACAGTTAGCAAGGTCTTCTTTGGGTTTTTCTTCTGCAATTGCAGTACCCAGATCTGCAATTCAAGCCACTTCCCAGGCTGCAAAGGGAATGCCAGGACAGCATTAGCACCAGAACCGGCCAGCAGCAGTAGCTGGGAACTGTGACCTCTGATGTAAAATGGGAGCAGCTCTGATGTGGTTAATGAAGTGGCACTGATTTCTTCACCGCCAGAGCCTTACAGGCTGGGATCATCATTCCCTTTTTTCCTATTTGGAAAAAGGAAGTGAGATGGTGCGTGATGAGCCTCAATCAGCCAAGGGAGCACACATAGCTGCACTGGCTAAAGAGCTTGTGGCCATATTGTGGAGCTTGTGGCACTCAGTCAGTACCTGACCTTCCAGGTATCTGCGTGTCTGCTGTGCAAATAGGGAGCGAAACTCCTCTGGGAAACTGGCCCCAAACTCTGAGGTTAAAAATGGAGTTTACGGTTGAGATTGGCTGCTGGGAGAGCACTGCACTGCCAGAGAGCTGATCCTGGTTGTAATGGGGTGGGGAGGGGGCCTGGGGGTCCAGGTCAGCTGTGCAGGGAGCTGCTGGGACTGTAGCAAAGGTGTAGAAAAGGGAGGACAAGGGTGGAGGAGTTCCTGGGCGTGCAGTGTAGGAGGCTGGTTGTTGCCATAATAATGTAATAATGCTCTTTTCTTGTGTTTCTGACATGATTTCAGGGATGGTCCCCAGCAAACAGCCCCACAGCTTGGTGTTTTCACTGGCAACTCTGCTAAGAAATCAGCCCAAAGCTCTTCCAATCAGGTCCTGATGAAATTCCACAGTGATGCAGCCAACGGAGGGATCTTTGCCATTTATTTCTATGGTGTGTATTGCTTCGTGAGCAGCACGTGCGTTATACCTGTCCATGGGGTATTGAGGGGCTTGTGGAGAGGACTAGTTCTGAGGAAGAGAAGATTCCCTTTTTGTTGTCCTGACTGTGGCAGGCAAAGGTGCATGGGAGGAGGATGCTCTCTCATGTGCCTGAGTGGGATTTCTTACAAGGGCTGCAGGGACAGGCCAAGGGGAATGCTTTAACCTGCCAGAAGGGAGGTTTGAAATGAGCTCTGAGGCAGAAGCTCTTCCCTGGGAGGGTGCTGAGCGCTGGCACAGGGTGCCCAGAGAAGCTGTGGCTGCCCCATCCCTGCAGTGCTGAAGGCCAGGTTGGACACAGGGCTTGGAGCAAGCTGCTCTATGGAAGGTGTCCCTGGTTGTGGCAGGGGTTGGAACTGGGTGAGCTTTAAGACCATTCCATGATTTTCTGATTCTATGATTTTGATGGCCTGTTTTAAATGGTAGCTGAGTCCCAGCTGTGAGGTGGCTTCATTTCTCTTTGGAGGAAAGGAATTCCCATAAATCCCTGCATTACCTGAGGATTCTTTGGTGTGGGCACAGCTCACACTAGAGAGGTGTTGGATATTACATTGAAATGAGAGCATTTGCTTTCCAGTGCTAAACAAGAGCCCGACTTTAAATCAGGTTAGCTAACAAGTTCCTACAGCAGTGCTGGGATTTTGGAATGTGCAAGCGAAGACCTCCTCTGGCTTTGGTGATTTGCTGGGAACCATGTGAGCAGAGCCATGCATGAGTTACACCATGAACCTGTGCAGGATGGCTCAGCCTCTATTCAGTTCTGAGAGACAAGCATTACATGGATAGGCTGGATGTAAGTGGATGTAAGGCATGTTTGCTAGGCTTGGGGGGGATTGGTTTGCATTGCAGAACACTGTAAGATCTATTTTGCCAGACAGTGGCGTGGATGTATCAGTTACTCAAAACATGATGGTTTAGGCGGTTTGGCTCAGGAATGAGGAGGATGCAAACACTGCTGCAGCTCAGTGAATACTTCCTTTTGTAATATGAATTAGATACTGTCATTGCTGTGGTTAGAGCCCATCAGCATATGTTGTTGTTGTCTGATCTTGCTGGCAGTTTATATTGCTGTTTCTTTAGCTGATAGGTGGGGTATAAAGTCATCACAGGCATGGGAGGTCTGGGGTTGGTGCTGGTAGGGATCGGGGTGTTCTGCAGTCATTTATAACCTGTTCACCATCTGGGCACTCTGGCAACTGCTCTGCCTTTTACTGAAGTGTCATTTACTGCCTCGTTGCTTCCTGTCCACATGGGGCTTTGGTACAAAGCCTGACCCCAAAGATTGAAGTGACTGAGGTGACTGCCTCCAGGATGACATTCTTCCCTCCTTTGCAGGCTCTCATTCCATATGTGGTGCCTTGCACACCAGGAAAGATGTGGGAAAAGGGTTCAGGCAGTGCAGGCAATTAAATCTTGGTCATTGCTTTGGGGTGTAATGGCAGGAAATGCAGTTTCCTCAGGACCTGCAGCAATGTACATTTTCATTTCTGTGTCTGCATGCTGGCAGATCTAGGACATAGGAGAGTCCTCCTTCAGCTTTAAATTGTCTTTTCTCATACAGTGATATCAGCTCCATGTCAGAGTACCACTGCCCTTTCAAACACCTGCACAAAAGCGTTTCCTTAGGGTGGAGGAATGGAAACAGAAGAGTGATTCCCACAGCTTAAGGAGTCAGTAGCATCCCTAGAAAAATGAGGCTGCTGCGCCTGGTATGAGACGTGGTGGCTCAGGTGCCAGTGATGGGAGGTGGCACAGTAACTCGGGAGGTTCCACTGTGGTTTCAAGAGCTCTGGTTTGCCCTGGTGAGAGCAAATGGATGTGCTGCTGAAAGGAGCTTTACTGCTGCTGTATCGCCCATATGCTGAAGCCATCTTAATCACAGCTCTCTGTTGAAATACCGTCCATTAAGAGAGTTTAATGCTGTAAATGCTGGGTTAGCTTTCCACTGCAGTAGATGCTGTCAAGCGCTTTTTTAAATAGCTTTAATTTCAGTTTTTGTTGCGGTTTCCTTCCCTTCTTCCCCCCACTGTCAAACATCTGGTTACAGATTCCAAGGAAGTGTTTCCTCCTGGGATGGCTCTTTGCTGTGTTACAGAAGGATTCTTCACTGCTGCCTCCCCTCTCCTGCGGGCTCTCCTGCCCCAAGGGGCCAACTGTCCAAATCAGAGCTGGCACTTCCCTTTGCCCCCATCCCAGCTGAGTTTAGCTCTCTGTAGTAAGCATGTGTTTGGCTTCTGCCGCCCTTGGGCACATGGGATACATAAGCCCATCCCTCACATTAACCAGGAGCTCCTGTGTTCCCTCCAGCCCATTCCCTGGATCTCCAAATACCACATTTTTCCAGACACCATTTAGGAAAGCATTATCCCAGGTTAAGGAGTAAGGAATCTGGGACAAGATGATGGGCCATCTTGTGTCTATGTGTAAAACATGTCATAAACCTCCTCACTGTGCTGCCGGCCTTGCTGTGGTGTGAAGAGTTCAACACTGGGGAGTTAGTAAGGATTAATATTCAGTGGCAGCTTGAGCTCCAGGATCTCAAAGAAAAAGGCTGATATAAATTTCAGAGGAAGTTTTGCTTGTCCGGGGTCAGGAGCAGGGGGAGCAAAGATGCAGAGAAGTGCTGAGCAAATAGCAGAAAATGTCTTTCATTAATATTCATTTAGTTCCCAGTCCCATATTTTCTATTTAATGGTGCTCACAGCTCGTGTGTGTTTGTCTAATACAGAGCACAGTGCTCAAGCCTTATGCACCCACATGCTTCTAAGCAGTGCATTTGTTTTGTTTGGTGTGAGCTGATCTTTTGGGTTTGGTGGCAGATCTGCTGTTTGCAATGCATTGCTCAGGTGCAGGAACCAGGAGTTGTTTCTGCTCATCAACTGGATTTCTTCTCCCTGTTTAGCCGCAGGGTACCCATGAAGGAAGCACCCAGTTGAGCAAAGAATACAAGGCCTGCTCTGTTCCACCTTCCATGAGCACTGGCATCAGCCTTGCACAGGTTACTTTGTGAACTGCAGGCTGCATGTAGGATTTACAGTTGGTCCCGTGAGCACTCCTGGAGTTATTTGCAGAAGTTAATGAATAATTCCAAGTTAAAAATTAATCCGTGCATTTTGTGATCTCCATTCAAGGACCAGGGTATAAGGATGGAATTCTCTGAGTAATCATTGTCATCCGCTTGGTGCTGGAGCAGTCTGAGGCTCTCCCTCCTCTGTGATTGACCTGATTGCACTGACATCACCATGACCTTCTCCTTTAGCATCCCAAAAGGTGCCTCACGTCAGCACCCATCGATCATAATTCCATGTTCATCCAAATGCAATAACAGTGTCTGGGCACCTGCATCTCCGCAGGCTGACCAAAATCTGTTTCCTGTCAGGTGTGAGAAACTGGAGGAAGCTGCTTTGGAGCGCAGGTACCTGGCTCCATCTCCGTCGGGTTTGGAGGGGGAAAGGGCTGGTTGCAGTTTTTGCAATTCCTCTTGTGCAGGAGGAGGAGGATTTGCTCTGTTGTCCATTGTGCTTTGCACCAAGATGGCCACGGCCACCTTCACCCCCAGCTTAATGTCTGCTACTCTCCTTTGCTCTTTCAGCCTACCAGCTCTTCAGATGCCAGCCTCCCACCATGGTTCCCAATGCAGAAATCATCACTGAGAATGAAGAATTTAACATAGGTAACCTCTCCCTGTCCTCCGAGCCTTCTTTCCCCCCCCCATCCCCTGCTGGCAATGCCCACATTTGTGTGGTCACCCCATATCTGCGGTTTCAGGAGAGCTCTTCACATGTGTAACTCTGTGGGGCGCTGGTTCTGCGTGACCTTGCTCAGCACCCAGCATTCACAACCAGTCAGATTGATCCGGTGCCCTGAGGCTTTTCCTCCCTGATAGTACCAAAGTGGTTTGGCTTTTGTGAAAGCCTCGAGCTTGTTTGGAAACGCTCAGAAGTCTTTTCCACAATAACGGTTTTCAGGTGGCTCAGACAAAGCATTGTGTGAAAGCTTAGCTGCCCTTAGTCTCTTTATGAGAGCCTTTCACCCGTATGCACTGTGCTTTGTGTGGTTTGTGCTCTTGCTCACGCTTCCATCCACATTTTAAGTGTTCCTGCAACCCGTGAAGTAGCCGTGATCTTTTTTTAAAGCAGCTTTTCTCCCTGTCTGCTCTCCCCACCTGAAATAGCTCACACAAATCATCATAGTCTCGCAGCATGACAGCAGTTCTTCCCAAGTGAGGCTCCAGCGTGCTTTTTCTGTACCTTTTATTTCTGCACAGTCATGTCAGGGCTCAATGGCAGAGGCATGGTCAAGAGGTCTCTGCGCCCCATGGTACCCAGGGCAAGGTTCAGCCTTGATGAATTGGTCCTTCTCTTAGGTCAGTGTTTCCTGTTTCTGACTGCAGGTGATGTGGTGAGGTACAGATGCCTTCCTGGCTTTACCTTGATTGGAAATGAAATCCTGACCTGCAAACTAGGCACCCATCTCCAGTTTGAAGGACCTCCACCCACGTGTGAAGGTAAAGCCGGGGGTGTCCAATGTGGCGCCCAAAGCTTCCCTACCTTGAGACTGCTGCAAAATGGGCTATGGGAGGGAGCAAGCTGGATGGCAGCTAGCTCAGGTATCCCTGCACATACTGCATCTCTGGGGTTAATTCTCAGATCTCCAGGGTCCCAGTAGTGCTAAACCACCCATCTGGAGCTTGTAAGGAGGGCAGTGAGATGCCTCTGTAAGCTTGTGCTGAGGTCTGATGCACCATGTATCTGACTGCCTTCCCCAAGTCATTATGAGTCGTCCAAATGTCCTTACCCTGCGAGGTGGGGAGCAGTTCTGTGCTGAGAGCTTGCCAGTGATCCATGAAGAGGCGAAGGAAGAGGAGGCTGGAGCGAACTCCTCCGGCCAGGCAGTCCTGCGACAACAGCTTCTCTATTAGTGCCATAGAATGTACTACATGGGGGACAAACGAAAGCCCTGAGCACGCTGCATTGTACACCTTGCTGCTGTCAGGAGGATCCCAGAGATGTTGCGATGCTACCATGTTACCTTCTTTATCCTCTGGACTCCTGCTGCTACTTTTGTTCACTCCAGCCGTGATTATTTCATCTCCTTCATTCCCTTCTATCTGAACATTTTTACCATATAATAGGATATTTTTCTATAGCTTTATTCTCTCTGGAATAGCATGAACTGAAGGATAGAAAGGGAGGTCATTCAATTATTTACTGATGGTTGTTAGCCTGAGGGTAAAGGGACTGCTTAAATTACATCTGGCCACCAATTTATGGAGGTCAAAAAATCACTGATGGGATTAAGGATTTGGAAAGAATACACTGGTCTTTCTGGGTAGTTCTGGCTCTTTTCTGTTAATCCGAGTATAGTGTTTGCACTGGACTTAAGTGACAATTGTGGATAAATAAAGTTCCCTTTCTTTTTACGCCTTTGCTTGCTTTGTGTGTTTGCCTCCTCTTCTGGGGTGGTTTTGCTGATCTTTGTATGTAGTGTCTTCAGCTGAATTAAATGTTTCTAGAAGCTCAGTGGGGTGTAGTGATTAGAGAAAGGAACTGGAGTTCTTATGTCCTGGTTAACAAGTCCATGGGTGACCTGGGTAAGCCTTCAGTTCTACACCTTGGTCTAAGCCAGATAATAAAGTTTGCAGGGATTCCCTGGGAGTGTTTTGCAACTTGAGGATAGTCTTGTGGTTTCAATGTTACTCATTTTGTGAGAGATGTGGAGTGATGCAGGCACAGCTGAAACTGTTCGTTTACATTGTTCCTTTCAGCCCCTGCCTTTAAGTGGGGCTATTGCTTGGATGTGTGGGAGCACAGCATGCTTTTTGTGGAGTGAATACCCCAGGGGCTGGGGATCCTTGGGAGCGGAGGAGTGCAGTGGGTGCGCGCAGGCGGGAGCTGCGCTGGGTCTTGAGCTCAGTCAGACCTTCACGGCCGCAGCATCCTGTGTTCCCTTCCTTCTCTGCAAACCAGGAAAGTGAATTTCCTGCTGTCTTCCCTGCAGTGCAGTGCCCCATGAATGAGGTCCTGACAGACTCCACCGGTGTGATCCTGAGCCAGAGCTTCCTGGGAAGTTACCCACACTTTCAGACTTGCTCTTGGGTGGTGAAGGTAGAGCCTGGCTATAACATCTCCCTCACCATTGAGTACTTCCTGAGCGAGAAGCAGTACGATGAGTTTGAAATCTTTGATGGTAAGAGATTCACCAGTTTGACTTGGCTGAGGGGGGGAAGGAAACGGCTGAGTTTTCTTAGCTGCTAATCTCTGTTCCCAAAACACTCTGTGAAGAGCTTTTTGCCACTCCACCTCTAACCTTATGCTGGACTTAAAGAAAGCTCCTCTTAAGACTCATTGATTCTCTGGATAAGGAAAGATCAGTGATTGGATTCTTGGAAGGATGTAAAGCATTTTTGAGAGCAGCAGGAGTTAGCAAGCTCCAGGGAGAGCTTGTAGCAGAGGCTGCTGGGAAGAGGCGAGTTGAGAAGGTGGGGATTCATCCCTGAAGCCCTGCAGTCCAGCACGAGAGGGGTCTGTCAGTATTCGCAGTGCAGCAGCTTTGTGACCAGATGCAGGGCACAAGTGCTGTGCTGATGCACTGTGGTTGCCTGTCGGGACATGACTTGTTCCCTGCTCCCTTGCAGGTCCCTCTGGCCAGAGCCCGCTGCTCCTGTCACTGAGTGGGAACTACTCAGCCCCTCTGACCGTCACCAGCAGTGGGAACAGAGTCTATCTCCGCTGGTCCTCTGATCATGCCTACAACAGAAAAGGCTTCAAAATCCGCTACTCTGGTAAGCACGTGGAAGAGAATGGGTGTCTGCCAGGAATGTGGCCGTTCTGCAGCCAAGGATCACCATAGGATGGCTGCAGAGGGGTATCAGCCATCTGTGTGGGGAGAAGCTGCCAGTGCCTGGGAAGGCTCCCAAACGTGGGCTCGTTCCGAGCTGGTGAGGCTGGGGAAGGCAGGTTTACTTCCAGGAGAAACCTTGGGGCTTTGGCTTTTTCTGCACCATTCTAAAGAATCAGAAGCAGAACATCCAACCATAGGCAGCATGGCTCTAGAGGGATGAAACCCATCCTGGGTAATTCCCCAGGAAGATTGCTGTGCTGCTGAATTAGTGTGTCCTTGCAGTGAGCCCGTTTTGAGATGTTTGGAGACGAGCATCACAAAACCTAAGAATCTGCGTTAGGAGCTGCTGGTGCAGGAGGCTGATGGTGTTACAGCATTTGCAGTTTAAAACACACTGTGCTCCTGCTCAGCCATTCATAGGAGCAAGGCCAGGGAGTCCTGGTTACTCATTCAGCACAAACCTGCTGCTGGATGCTGAATATTTGCTGAGAATTCCTTAAAATGAATTACTGTAGCTTGAAACTTAGCAAATCTTAATTAATGGAAGTTATAAAACTGGGTTGAAAACTTGCCAGGATGTCATAAATAAATAATGACTTTACTCAGTAAATGAATTAAGTAATATTTAATTATCAGAAATTAGTCTTTATTTCTAGAGCTGAGTGGAACTTGGAGAGTAGCCCTGCACTCCTTCCCCCTTTGGCTTTGTGTTTCTCCATCACACATTCTCTGTTCCCTCTGCAGCCTCAGGGTATGGTAAGCAGGCTGTAGTTCCTGAGAACAGGGAGGGACTTTGGCTTGCTCTGCCCGTGCAGTGATGGGTTTCTTTCCCTCTGCCCCCCCTGCAGCCCCATACTGCAGCCTCCCGCGGGCACCGGCGCACGGGCTGGTTCTGAGCCAGACGGGGCTGCAGCCCGGCAGCACGCTCCGCTTCGGCTGTGACACTGGCTACCGGCTTGTTGGCCACAGCACCACCACCTGCTCCCAGCACCCTCAGGGCTACTTCCAGTGGAACAAAGCGATCCCCCTGTGCCAAGGTGAGAGCAAGGAAGTGTCCTCTGGGGGGGTGGGAGTCTTAGGAGACTGAGGAAGCACAGTGAAAGTTAAAACCTGTTGTAATTCCACCAGTTCTCTGTTGAGAGCAGGCTTGGAGCTGCAGGTAGGTGTGAGGGGTGCTCCTCACATCCAAGTCCTTGGGAACAGACAAGCAAGGAGGGAAGGGAGTAACTATTTTGAGAGCCTTCAGGATGGGGGAGAAAAAAGCATCTGTGTAAAGGCTACCACCATAGAAGTGTTGGAACGCTCAGTGAAGAGACAGCCAAGCCTCAGCTGAGGATGGGAGAAGCTGTTGCTTGGAGGAGCCTGGAAAGGCTGGCAGGAGCATGGGTCTTGCTGGGTTTTAGTGGCTGCAATCTCATTTAGCATTTCTGGAAGTCCCCTCTTAGGTCTGCATGTGTCAATAGGGGATGAGAAGTTTCTCGGGATTCAGATGGTGCCTAGTTTCCATTGGCTTCATCTAAATGAAGGCGTATGCCTGTTCTTTCCACATTTCCTCCTAATTAACTGTAATCTTTATGACATATCAGACTTAGCACAGGGTTCCTTCCAGGCATGAGAGCGGGGGGAGGACAGGGCTCCGTGCCCCAGGGGCTCTGCTTCCACGCTGGTTTTGCCCCTCACTGTGTTCACTTTCTGATTGCACCTTCTCCATCCGTCAGTCATCCCTGTTCATTTGTGTTGATAAAATGCTCCATCTTTATTCTGCTGAAGCCATTCAGTGTCTTTGAACATTCATCCATGTTCCAAGGGGACCAAGGGCTGGGGATTAATATTGCATTGACTTTCCTGGAAGCTAGCCAGGGAACAGAGACAGCATAGGCAGAATCTCGTGGCATGTCTGTATTGTTATCCAGTCCAAGCTGTAAGGAAGAGCAGGATTATTTAGTGTGGGAGGCACCAAAAAGCCTTGAAAAAGTCCTTTCTGTGCTCCTGAATCACTTTGTCTCTTTGGAAATTGCACAGGGGTGGAAGCACTCCTGCCTCCAATGGGAGGGTTTGTGCTGTGGGTGCTTATATCCATTTGGAGCCTTCTCAAGGCTGTATTTATTCAGAGCTGAGTGGAAAGCAGTAAACCAAGGACCTGCCACCCAGCCCCATTGGCAAGGGGAAAGTGGAAGCTGAGCACAAACTGCAGGAATGATTCCGTGACAGCATGGATGGGGACAAACACCGAGCACTGGAGTGAGCAGATGAAGCACACAGTAAGACTGCAGGAGAGAGGGGCTGTCCTGACAGCTGTGCCTTCCAAATCCATAGCCCAGCGTAGGGAATTTCTCTGCTGTAATGCTTCTTTATAAGGAAAATCCTATAATGAGGAATAGGTTCACATGGTGCTAGGTCTTTACTGTCCTGGTGTGCTGGAATGCCACCTGAGCCCTGTGTTCAGCTCCAAAATCAATATTGACTTCCAGGAGGTATAATGGTATGTGAGGAACAGGTTTTAAACACAGAAGCAGAGGGGAGGTAAGCAAGAGGATGTGTGGGGAGGTTGGGAGGGGATGTGCTTGGATGGGGTATCACCAGACAGAATGATTCAAAGCAGAAATGAGTCCCTGAGCACTAGTTCCTGAGGCACCAGGGAGGGAGATGGAGCCAGACCATCTGTGGCTTGTGCCTACCGGGCTTGGAAATGCTGAGCACCGCAGGCCTTTCCTGTGGGATGGAGAGGTGTGGGAAGAGGCTTTCCCATGGGATCTGCGTGAGAAGCACTAAACCCACGCAGCGCTGGTCTGGTCCAGCTGAACCTGTGACATGTCAGGAGCTCAACAGGCACAATCTGTGGTGCTGCTCCATAGCAGTTGCCAACACAGGAAGAATTTGAGGTCCAGATCACATCAGTTTCTCCTGTGGAGCAGTGTGCATGTCCTCACAGCTCAGTCAGGATCTTGGTGCTCTGTCCCTCTGGAAGAGTGCATTTGTCTCCAGCAAGGAGAGCTTGATGGGTCACGTTAGATCCTGAAGTTGAACGGCCCCTTTGGGACAGTCACCTCCTCCTCTGTTTCACTGTATTTGCATCAGGACTCTGAACACTGGCCCATGGTTACCAAGCGCCTCGAGGTGGATTCAGGAGGTGGGCCTATGGCAATGAGCTGGAGCTGTCCAGGAATTCATGGCAGAGCAGGTCCCCCCGGCCTGCAGCAGCCCGTAGCCAGGGCTGGCTCTGCTCATCCTCCCACCTCGGCTCCATGGAATCCAGCATCCTTTTTGTTCCCCACACTGCTCTCAAAGCCAACTGGCAACCTTTGGTCTTGGGCTGTACTCCATTTCTCATCCTTCTGGTGGCCGGGGCCGCATGGCAGAGGTTTGGGAACTCGCTCTGTAACTGCACAAATTGCTCATAGAGTCAGGAAGGGAACTGGGGTGCCTGCAAACACATGGTCTCATTAAATGGCATTTCCCATCGCTCCTTTCCGCCAGAACATAATCCCCATCCCCTCTGAATAATCTTTACTACGTGCTCCGTCCTAGCTGACATTTATGGGAGCAGCAGAGAATATTCTGCAGGGAACAATCTTGCGTTGGCACAATGAGGGAGAACACAAGATGATCTCATACGCCTTTTCTGTCTCTGCTGCCTATTTTTAAGCTGCTTTGTTTTTGGAATCCCAGCTGCAGATTTGCTTGCATAGCCGCTGTTCCTTTTCCTAACACATCATCTTCCTGCAAAGGGTGTTTTGCACAGTTAAGTGTTCCTTCTCCTCTTTCCCTGGACCACGCTCTCCGTGGGTCTCTCCATGCCAAACACTGGTTTGCTTTCCCCTGGAAGAGCTCTTCCGTGCTCCCTGATTCTGCTGGATGGCAGTACCTGCAGTTGGAGCCTCAGGAATGCTCTTTGGAGCAGATGTCAAGTTCATTGCCACCCCAAAAGTCAAGCTGTTCTGCTCTGTGCAGGGCTCTCTAAGTACTGATTTACTAGCACCGCATTCTGCTCAAGGATGTTGGATCTGGGAGGAAGGAGGGATCCTGCCACGGATGCAGAGTGGCAGAGGTCCGAGCACCCACGGCTCTTCCTTGTCCAGTCTTCATGTTGTAGCCTTCATCTGCAGGTGAAGAGGCTTACATTTTACTTATTATTTCTAGTGGCTTAATAATACTTCTAGTTAACTGTGCCTGCCGCGGAAGTGCTGTGTGCTTGCTGCCTCTTGTATCAGGAAAGGCTTAGGCAACAGAAAGACCCGGAATGGTCAAGCAGAGCAGTGGAGAGGCAGGAGGAGGGAGCTGACTGCGAGGCAGGACTCGGCAGCAGGAAATCATCCTTCCCTGTACAGAGGAATGAAGGCGAGTGGCAGCCCAGCCTCAGAGGCCCGGAGCATCCCTGGCCCTGGTCTCTGCACTCCGGTGTCCCCAGCTTTCAGTCTCTGTGCCTCAGTGCCTGTGGCGAAGCGTCAGGCTGCAGCCGGGGGTTGGACAGAGAAAGGGGAAGGCTCTGTGGGGCAGTGACATGGGAAGGGAGCAGCTTTCGCAGCAGCCTCTTTGGTTGGGTGCAACATCAGAAAGTCATCAGAGCATGGCTGGGTGGAAGTGACAGGGTAGGACTCCCCAGGCCCCCTCTTCCTGTGCCTCTGAATGAAATTGGTATTCAGTGTGGCTGCTTGTCTAGACACCCAGCCTTGTAGAGAGATTTGCCAAGCTCCTTAGCTCAATGAAGTGACATACATGTGATTATCATTTCAACCAGGGATGTGCCTGGTTGTGCTAATACGAGCCTGCTGAATTACTCACACCTATTAGCAGCACCAGCATCTGCGAGGTGCTGTGTAATTGTGCTCCAAGGTGGGGCTCTGGCTGACTCATGGAGCAGGAGTGGGATGAAAGCCTCTTGGACCTTGAGTGGTAGAAAGCTCTGGAGGTTGTGCTGCTGCTGCTCGCAGTGAGTTTGGTCTCTCCTTTTCAGCACTCAGTGGGATCCGTGTCACCAGAAGGTCACTTTTGTAAGGTTGCAGATTTTCTAGCCCTCATTTGTGTGGCGAGGGAATAACAGGAAGGTGAATGTGTGTTCAGGTGTCAGCGTGTGGCTCAGGAGACACAGGCTCAGCCTCTGGTTGACGCAGAAGCAGCGTGGGAGCAGTGTGGGCTGCTCCAGGAAGGAGTGGGTTTCCTTCCGAGCAGTTCTAAAATGCAGACAGCTGTTTGGGGTAGGTGTTGGCCTCCAGATCCGTGCTTTGCTCATCTCGGTGCCCCACAGTGGCTGTTGGCAACCCCCAGCTGGCAGTCTCACAGTGGCAGCTCCATAGGTCCACGCTGCTCCTTTGCCACCCAGTGCCTCTCCAGCCCAAGACGTAAGCCTTGGAGACGGATGGGAGCCTGCGTGGTGCTTATGGAGGCAGGTCTGGGTTTGACTTCCCAGCTCTCCTGAATGCTGATAGAGAAAAACATATTTGAGTGACAGACTCCCAGCTCTGGTGTTCCCAGAGGTGGAGAAGAGGGTAAAGGACATGTCACATCTCACAGAGCTCTTGCAGCACATATGGGGGTACTCCTGAGCTGTCTGTGTTTGGCTGTTGCTCATCTTTCTGTGCCCTGCCTGTCCCTGTCTGTGACCTGTTCTGCCCCGTTTGACCCTCTCCTGGCTGCAGAACTGAGGCTTTCAGCAGATGCAGAGCATCGTCTCCGAAGTGCTGCCATCTTGAGCAGGCGTTTGGCATTGTGCCTGTTCATCAATTGGTTCCCCTGAATTCCCCCCTTACCTTCTCAGCCCAAGGCTAAATTTAGCTTTCCTTCTGCCACAGCGTAATTACACAATTTGCTGCCTTATGTAATCCAAAAGTGCTGCTGGAAAGGGGTTTCAGGTTGTTGCTGCTGTGGGATGTAAATACAAAATGTTATTGCTGTCTAATCCTTTATCTCAGTGTGAGAACTTCTGGATGCTGCGTTGATGCATCTTGTGTTACAGATATTGTAGAAAGGACAAGCCAGGCTCTCTTCCAGTACAGACTGGTTCTCAGCATTGGCTTTGCTGTTACCACACTGACAGGAGCTGAAAAGCTGATCCTCTGTGGAAATGGGCATTCACTGCAGCTTCTGGGGCTCACCAAGGGGCTGGAGCTCTTGTGAACAGGAGAGTTGGGGATCTGGGCTTCCCCAAATCCATGGTAAAACCGGGAGCTGACTGATCTCTCAGCAGTGGTGTTCTAAACTCCTCTGCTCCTTCCCAGCTCTCTCCTGCGGAGTTCCCAGAGCCCCAAAGAACGGCGTTGTCTTTGGCAAGGAGTACACTGTGGGTACCAAAGCCGTGTACCACTGCAACCAGGGCTTCCAGCTGCAGCCCGGGCAGGAGCCCAGCGCCGAGTGCCTGCAGGAAGGGCAGTGGAGTAACAACAACCAGCCCCCTCAGTGCATAGGTGAGTGTGTGCAGTGCTGCGGTCCCCCGAGGAGCTTTGGAGATCCCTTTATTAACATCTTCCAGCTCTGGCATGACAGCTTTGCCTCGCAGTGGCACCAGGTTTGTCTGATGTCCCCTCTCAAGGTGTCTCGGTTTCCCACCTGTAATAGAGATGCTAATGCTGGCCCCCTTGTTAAAAAGCCAGTGCCCCTGCTGAAATGCCCTGAAGTCTCTGGAGTTGAGCACTATTAACCACTTTCTGTCTCATTTCTTTCCCCTGACTCACCACACCTGGTTGTTAGCTGTCACCTGTCCCGATATCAACAGCATCGCAGTTGAGCATGGTCGGTGGCGGCTCACCTACGAGATCCAGTACCACTACAATGCCCAGCTGATGCTCATTTGTGACCCTGGGTACTACTACACGGGCCAGCGGGTCATCAAGTGTCAAGCCAACGGGAGGTGGAGCATAGGAGAACCGATGCCAACCTGTAAAAGTAAGAGCCGTGAAGCTCAGGAGCTGCACTGGGGCAGGGACCTTCACAGGGCATGGGGTTTCTCTTCACCATTCAGTGGGTGTGCAAGCTCTGCTTTTGGTGTGCAAACACACGCCAGCCCTTGCCATAGAAGGGTTTGGCTGCAGGAAGTTCTTAAACCAAGAATCTAAACCAGACTTGAGCTTGTTCAGCCTGGAGGAGAGAAAGCTCTTGGGAGACCTTAGGTCAGCTTCCAGAGCTCTACAGAGGTTGGAATTGGATGAGTTTTAAGGTCCCTTCCAGCACAAACCAGGCTGGGGTTCTGTGATAAATGATTCTACAGAGCTCCAGCGCACCAGCTCTTCTGTTGCTGATGGGTCCCGGCAGCTCACCTGACAGTGCTGCCAGATGCTCTGAAGTTTGCTGTTAAGAAAGGAAATGAAAACCTCTGATTTCAAGCCTAACCTCTTGCAGTTTTATGCAGATGCCAGGTTTACAGGGTAGCAGCATCACCTGTAAATCAAACACCCTTTTGGCTAACAAGCAGCTCACTCAGCTCTTCTGACATGACCACTGTGCTTTGGATCTCTTGTCAGAGGTGGAGGCTTTTTCCTCTCTAAATGCCGATAGAACAGAAAGGTTCTTCAGAATGGCAGTTCTGCCTTCCCTGCTGCCTCCCTGTATTCCTAGAGATGCAAGTGCCGCCTTCAGTGACAGATGTAGTTTTACCCCTGCTAAGCTCTTCAGCCAGCTCCAGGAGCAGGAGCCTGACCTCGTTGTATTTCTTCAGCATTATTGCCACCTAAATTCAGCTGACAGGATCTTGGCAATGCGCTGGGGTCAGAAGCACCCAGCGTGAGCCTCTTGATTTCTTGCCGAGTGCAAAAGCTCTGGAGGGTTTGCAGGGCTTTGAGGTAGATAAAATAATGAGCTGGAGTTTGTGGCTGGGAGCTGCATTGACAGGAGCTCTTTGCCAGGCTCCAGCTGCACCCCACAAGCCGGGGATCAGCTGCGTGCCCTCTGTGGGTCTGCTCTCTGTCCTGCAGTCATGGTGTGACAGAAAGCTGGGTGTCCGGTGTTGGTGTTCCAGTTTCTGATTGGAGATCCTGCGCCATTCTGTGGCTCTGCTGCAAGTCAGGCTTCCTGCCTGTGTCCAGCAGTGGGTTAGTAATAGAAACATCCCTGTGTTAAAAACTTCCTGTGGGAAAACCTCTGGGTTTCTTATCCATGTCACTATTTGATAAACTTTCCTCCCCCTTTCTGCCTTGGATAATAACTGTGGTGGTGTCACTGAGTGCATTGCTCTGTAAAAACCACAGCTCCCTGCCTGTCCTCACTTCCGTGCTTTGGATCTCCTCTAGTTATCTCCTGCGGAGACCTGCCGACCCCACCAAATGGGAACAAGATTGGCACGCTGACCAGCTACGGGGCCACGGCCATCTTCTCCTGCAACACTGGCTACACCCTGGTGGGCTCCCGTGTGCGGGAGTGCATGGCCAATGGGCTCTGGAGTGGAGCAGAAGTGAGATGTCTGGGTACGTGTGGAGTGTCTGGGATGGTCGGGGGGAAAGAGTCTTGGCTGTGTTTCAAGCGGGATTAGGGATTTTAGATACTGCTTCAAGAAGGAATCGAAGTGAGGACTCAGCGCTACTGAAGCTGTAGAATCATAGAATCAACCAGGTTGGAAAAACCTTGATGATCTTAAAGTCCAGCACTGCCAAGGCCACCCCTAAACCATGTTGCTAAAGATATCATCTACATGGTTTTGAACACTTCAAGGGACAGTGACTCCAGCACTGCCCTGGGCAGCCTGTTCCAATGCCTGACCACCCTCGTGAAGAAATTGTTCTTAATGTCCAGTCTAAACCTCCCCTGGCTCAGCTTGAGGCCATTTCCTCTTGTCCTGTCGCTTGTTACTTGGGAGAAGGGACTGACCCCCATCTCACTGCAGCCTCCTGTCAGGCAGTTGTAGAGAGCGATAAGGTCCCCCGTGAGCCTTCTCTTCTGCATACCAACCAACCCCAACGTAGATCTAAGGAAGCAGACTGATTCCTTACATGCTCAGTAGATGTGAGGCGTTCTGAGACTGGAGAGCTTTAAGAATGCTTTCTCGTTTCTGCTGCTGCTCTGGTTTCATCTGTAAGTGCGGAGTGTGGCATTCAGACCCGGGGTGGTGTGTGATGCCTTCAGAAGTGAGCTCTGGGTGACTCTCCTGTCTGCCTCCTGCAGCGGGGCACTGCGGTGTCCCCAGTCCCATCGTCAATGGGCAGATCAATGGGGAGAACTACAACTACCGTGGCAGTGTGGTCTATCAGTGCAACCCCGGCTTCCGCCTCATCGGCATGTCGGTGCGGATCTGCCAGCAGGACCACCGCTGGTCCGGGAAGACGCCTGTCTGTGTGCGTAAGTATGTTGTCACGTTCCTTTAGCCCTGGTGGCTGCCAGAGGACAGGAGCGTGTGTCAAGATGTTGTTGAGGGTTTGCATAGCCAGGCTGTGTTCAATTGCTTTGCATGCACACAGTGAGTGTGCTGCACAAGAGTCCCTGGGGTTCACGCAGGAGAGAGCTGAGGTGTGGCAGGAGTGGCAGTGCTGCAATTTTGGCTGCTTTACTTTTTTCCTCTGCTTTTTAGATTCCACTTTTCTCTCATGTTTTCCAGCATGGAATGGTTTGGGTTGAAGAGATCTTAAAACTCGTCAAGTTCCACCCCCTGCTACGGGCAGAGACACCTTCCATGGAGCAGCTTGCTCCAAGCCCTGTGTCCAACCTGGCCTTGAACACTGCAGGGATGGGGCAGCCACAGCTTCTCTGGGCAGCTGAGCCCAGTGGAAGGTCTGGTTTCTGAGGAGATCACCCTTTATCAGGATGAGGGGAGGTTAAAGGCAGATGTAACCCACCAAGCACTCCACAGCATCACTGTTTTGAGACCCATGCTCTGTGCTGGAGGAAAGTCCATCTCTCTCCTCCTGCGATTGCAGGTCACCTTGTACAACCTGCTCATTATCCTTCCACTAAATAAGCTAATGAAGTAAGTCTCTGGAGCATTAAGGTGTTAATAAGTTTAAGCATCTTCCTATCACTGGACAGTACAATCCGTGTATTTCATATTATGATTCCCCAGCTGTTTGCTTCCAATCTCTCCTGTCTGGCTTAAAGCTTTATGTGCTGAGGCACAATAATAACAGCAGGATATGAAGTATGGAATGACCAGTCAATGAATACACAGATTCGAGCCTAAAAATAAGACACAGACTTAACTCATCAAGGTTAGCATGGACTCCAGAACTTGGAGGATGTCTGTGATTCTGCATGAGCTTTTCAGGAGAAGAACGATTGGAAAGGCTGGCTCTGGGTCTGCTGGGAGGTTTGAATTTACTCTCATGTCTGAGGATGCTCTGTTGAAAAATCAATTCAGTTTTTCCTGCCTATATACACAGCAACCTTGGATCAGGAAATCACATTGATGGAGGCCCTCCTGCTGTCAGGCAGATTGATGGAAATGCAGGAGTTTCTAAACATCCGTTTTTGTGGCTCATCTTGTTTCTTTTGGGAGGGACGAAACCCGGTAGAACAAAGGCAATGAATGTTGCTCATCTGTATCTGTCTTCTGACAGCTGAACCAGAACAGGTTCCTTTGCTTGGCTCTGCTTTGTGCTGGCTTCTGGCTCAGGTACCTGAAGCCCACCAAGCTTTTGTGCAGAGATGTGTAAAGGTGTCTCATGTGCAGAAGTTGGCCTTGAAGTTACTGCGCTACGTTAGGCCTTGTGGATAACATAAATTCCATGTCATTAAAGCCGAGCGCTGTTGGGCTCTGAATGAGATGCCTGGAGGCTTTATTGCTTCTGAAGCAGCTCAGGGCACTGTGTGTTAGCACATTATCATTTCCTATTGTCCTGCTATTTTCTCTTTAAGCCTGCTGCAGTTGCTTCCTCTGTGTGAATGGGCCTTTTTGATCCATGCCAACTGTGGGGAGCCTTTTTTTCTGGGACAGAATCCATCACTTATTTCAAAACATGTATAACCATATTCAGAAGCACCTCGGAGAGTCTGACATCTGCTTCCTGCAGCACTGAAAGGCTGGAGTGCTTCATGTGCTTCAGACCTGTACCTGTCAGCGGCTTACATGAGGGCTAAATTCCCATCCCTGCAGTACAGTCCAGCCCTGGCAGTCAGATGTGGTATGAATCTTTAGTGGGAATTGCAGCTTTCCCTCTAGCTCCTGGCTTTGGCAGCTGTACAGCTGAACTGCTGGACTTCCACTGATGGACCATTACCCTGTTTGGGCATGGAAGTGATCAATATTGCTTTGTCCTCCGCTGTCAGGAGATGTCGCATTCCTTAAGCAGCCAAGAATCTCTGTGTGGTGTGTCCTGACTTTTACTGCAAAGGTCTCTGGGCTTTGCTCATGGCAGGGGCTGCATCCTCCCTGCATCACCCATCTCTTCCCAGGTGCCAGCAGAGTAGCCCAGGCAAAACCACTTTGAGTCTCCCTATTGCTCACGCGTACTGCTGCTCCAGCCTTTGCCTCTGCACCTTCCCTGAGTGATGTCAGAGCAGCTCAGACCTGTTCCCTTTCACCCTCTACCTTGTCACTGACCCACACTCACATCAACCACACAAACAAGAGCTACACAAACCCCTTATTTCAGGGATTTAGAAGTAAAGGGTTTCCCAAAAGCTTTTCAAACTTAAAGAGGGAAGATTGAAGCTTTTTAGGCCATCTGCTAGAAACCTGCTTTTTCTCATACTTTTCCTCTCTCTTAGCTGTTCCTGCAGGTTTTACTTTATACTGCAGTGAGCATACATCCAACTTACACTAGGGAGAGGGTAGAAGACATCAGGTTTCATCACCCTGTGTGATGCCCAGGGTAATGTAAGGCACTAGATTAATAGCAGTAGCGGGGATTTGCGAAGAGGAGCTCTAGGGATTTCCAGCCTAAGTCAGTAGGATGCTGGCACTCAGCTGCTTAGGGTGGTTCAGGGAATTTCTTATGCCAGTAAAATGAGCAAGGGTGCTCTCAACTTGATTCAGTATTCCAACAGAGCTGGCCACAAATCTTTGGTTGGTGTGAGTTTCAGGGTTGATGGGAGGGGGAGTGGGGGGTGTGCGGTCTCCTTTCATGGGAATGATTTCCAATAGATAATCCAGGCAGAAAATGTAATAGCTCTGATTTTTAATTGTAGCCATCACTTGCGGCCACCCTGGCAACCCTGCCAATGGCTTGACCCAAGGGAACCAGTTCAACCTGAATGATGTGGCCAAGTTTGTGTGCAACACTGGGTACCGCCTGGAAGGAGCATCTCAGTCCCAGTGCTTGGCCAATGGACAGTGGAGCAGCAGCCTGCCTGCCTGTCGTGGTGAGTGTCTGCCTCTGCCCCAACCGGGACACAGTGCACTCTGTTGGTTAATCTGGGTTTACAAAGTCCTGCTTGACACTGCTGTAAATTCATGTAAAGCAAATGTCATGGTTCCTCAGGGATGTACAAATGATGTTTGAGCTCTGTGGCCTGTGTAAATCTTATGCAACAAGCATGATTATCCCATGGGCTTCGCTCAAAGCTGTGACTTGAACCTGCCCAGCCCTATGCAGAGTCACAGACTTGTTTGTGTTGGAAGGAGCCTTAAAGCTCATCCAGTCCCAACTCCTGCCACAGGCAGGGACACCTTCCATAGAGCAGCTTGCTCCAAGCCTTGTGTCCAGCCTGGCCTTGAACATTGCCAGGGATGGGGCAGCCACAGCTTCTCTGGGCAATGTGTAGGGGTGTCTCACCACCCTCATAGCAAAGGATTTCATCCTCCAAGTGAGTGTTGTAAGTGGGGAGGACACAAGACTATCAGATGAGACCCTTAGCAGAGGGCACACTGGCAACCAGTTCACTCAAAGCAAGCATCATGCTCTTTGTGCAGAGCCCTTTCTCCTGGGCTGCCCTACTGCTTCCATTGGTGTAAGCACTGCAGTTCACTTGCCAGATTCCCTCCTTGCACTCCCTCCCTCTGTACTCCAATCCAGTATCTCTCGATACTGTTGCTGTGTCAGTCAGGAAGTCAGTTATTCCTAACTTGCAAGTCCCAGTTTGGGACCGGGTAGCCGGGCTCTGCTGCCGAGCAGGCCTTTCACCTGTGGAATGTTCTTTGCAGTTTTCCCCCTTTTCCTGCTCAGTTTTGGAGAATCCTCTGTTCTTTGTTACACCCTTTGTTTTGTATTATGTTTTGTTGTTTGTTTGCAGTCATAAACTGTACTGACCCCGGGCACCTGGAAAACAGCATCCGGCAAGTGCAGCCGAGTGGTCCTCACAGATTCAGCTTTGGAACAACTGTCTCATATCAGTGCAGCCATGGATATTACTTGTTGGGTACTCATGTCCTTACCTGTCAGGGGGATGGCACTTGGGACCGTGCCCTCCCACAGTGTCTTTGTAAGTTCTTCAGAATAATTGCCATCCACCACAGCTTTTCATCCCATGTAGTTCTCTGTTGCTTAGCTGGACGGTTATGTGAAAAGCCTGGATCCAGAGCCCTTTGTAATGCATGGGGATCCTTCTGTCAGCATGAGTGGCCTGTGGGTCCTGCCCACATAAGGAAAATTAGTGGTCTGAGGGAAGAAACACTGTTAGAGATGATGTCCCTCGGCTCCCAGTGAGTTTTACTGGGTCTGTTCAGCTCCAGTGACAGTGCTGGGGAGGGTGGAGAGGGGCAGCAGAACTTCTGCAGCACTCCTTCATGGGTTGCTGCACTCTGTTACCCTGAGGACGGGGCATGACTGAGTTCCCATACACCCACCCATCCCCATGGCTTTAGGGGAGGGAAAGGGCAGTGTGACAGTGAAATAAGTGCAGCTTTATTCTGCTGCAAAGCGGGTGCTGAAGAGGATTTGCTTCCTGTGGCCATTGCTCTACATCTTTCCCCCTTTCTTACAGTATCCTGGCCCCTTCTGCCATTGGGGTTTGCAGAGAACTGGGTGGTTCTAGGTGATGGTTTGGCTTCAGGGGTAGGATAGAAGGACACAATATACTTGTGGTGGTAATACCCCGTCCACGCATTGTATGAGGGGTGTCAGTGTTGATGTCCCTGTCTTACACTGGGGGAAAGTGATGTCCAAAGTGTATTTAGAGTTGAGGTACTGCCCGGTGCTCTAGTGGCAGAGCAACCGCCAGCACAGCTCTTGTGTTCTGGAGACCAAAGCAGCTCTGAGCTCTACGTGGCATGAAAAGTCCCTACAGCAATCAGAAATGGAACTCCTTAAGTTCAAACCAGTGTAGCTGTTCCAAAGCTATGATTGTTCCTGATTTCTCTTGTATTATCCTTCAACACCTAGTCATACACAATAGCTCTTGGCACATTTTCCTTTCCTTTTGCTAGCAGCATGCCACCTTCTCACATCCGCAGCACCCTGCACAGGCCATGGGGAATTGACAAGTGATAACAGTGTTACTACAGCTGAGGGCTCCTGGGGGTAGGTACCCTCTAAAACCTGGGAGCCTGACATCTCAGGCTCCCTGAGTCCACAGCTTTCCAGCTAAGTAAAAGGGATCTCCTTCCTTAAAATGCTGAGCACCCACTGACTTGGAGGATCTGTGGGCATCCTCAAAGCTTTGGAAGCTCAGGTCAGTTTTACAACTGGTGATGGGGATTCAGGGGCTTAATAGTTTTTGGGGGAAAAGATTTTTGCATGTCTGTTTTCTGTGTTGCACTGAAGATGTGCTCTGTGCTGAATCCCATACTCCCTTACAGCGAGTAGAGCTGGGCACCTGAAATTGCTGGGCAGTCCCTACAGCAGAAATGAAGAAGGCTGGGGCCAGACAAGCTGAGGGTGCAGACATTGGCTCATGGCTGTTGCTGAGGAGGGAGTAAACCAGAGCTGATCCCCTGGGAGGAGGGAGGGTGAGCCCAGTAAGGACATGGGAGCAGAGCTGAGTGCATCGGAAGGAGCAGTGTTCCCCCTCTGTACATAAATCCTTTAAAAACCCTCAAATCACCGCAGGTTTAAGCTTAGCTGACTCTGCTGGAATATCTGTTATTAAATTGTTAGTTACACTGTGAGTTTAAGTATTAGCTATCAAACCCATTTCCTTGCAAAGCGCCCTTGGTTTTAGTCACAGCTCTGCACCAGTATATTTCAACGCCCCCGTGCCCAAACACAGGCATGCTCTCCTTTTTATTGAAGCATACATCATGTTTTCTACCTAATGCCAGCACTGATATTTTTAGATTGTAGCAGAGGGAGAGAAGATATCCATTACTGATGCTTTCCTTCAGAAAGCAAGTGGTGCATGGTCTTTACACTGAGCATCCTCATCCTAACCTGTCTCACAGCCCCTAGATCTGTCAGTGTATTTGTCAACAGCCTCTCCCTGTCTCCACTCTGATCACTGAGCTAAAGTAAACCTATTAATTATTGTTAGTGGTGGTATTTTACAAGCAGTGGTCGAGTGAGCAGTGCTCAGAATCTGCCAAGGTAATTTGCTCAGATGTGACACGGCATTGATTGTAGTTCTGTGCTGCAGGACCTGGTGCTACCAGGGGTGGGAGGGGGTGTGCATGGAAACACTCGTGTTTAAGAAGGAGCCTGCAAAATGCCTGTCAGTGTCAAGACTGAGCATCTGTGCACAGACCCTTGTCAGCCCGGACAGGATGAGCTCATGTCTGCAGAAGGGCTCTGAGGCAGACAAGTGGGTTTAAGCTGCCAAGACCCATGCAGCGCCCTCGAACGTGCGGTACCTTGCTGTGTACCTGCTGCATCACAAGCAGCTCCTCGTGGTTGAAGCTGTTGCGTCTGTTTCTTACAGTGGTCTCCTGTGGCCACCCAGGCTCCCCACCCCACGCTCAGATCTCGGGTGACAAGTACACCGTGGGCTCGGTGGTGCGGTACAGCTGCCTCGGGAAACGGACCCTGGTCGGCAACTCCACTCGCATGTGCCAGCTGGATGGGCGCTGGAGCGGGTCCCTGCCACACTGCTCAGGTGAGGGGGGCTTTGGGAAGCATTCCTATCCTCCACTACCCTGTTTTGTCCTGGGGGGGCAGCCTGATGTGCTTTGCTGAGCTGGAGAAATAGCACAGGCTACAGAGGGAGATTGTGGGAGAGTCTGAAAATCCTCCTGTCTCAGCTCCTGCAAGCTGGGTGATAAGCACTGGAGGAGAGTAAACCACTCAGCTTGCAAGATGAGAAATAAATCACTGCAGCAAGTGTTTGTGGTGGGAGATGTACTGCAGCCTGCTGCTTTACAGCGTTCTCCATGCAGAATCTGGAAAGGATGAATGTAGCTAACACGGAAGTTTGGTGCTTGCATCCTGTCTGCAGCATCTGACCACCTTTGTCATGCATTCCAGTAAAAGCCAAGCCTTCCTGAAGTCAGGGGCTGGGATCTCCACTGATGGGCTCCACAAGGAGGGGTGCTGAATGGCAGGATGCTGTGCAGAGCCCTCCTTGTGCCATCCCGTCACTTGTTCCTTGGAGAGCACAGGGGCAGATGAAAGAACTTTGCTGGAGCAAAGCATTTGGGACAAGTGTTAATTTTTAATTTAGCAGCTCCACTTGACCAAGTTTAACCTCTGCTTTGAAAGGGAGGAGGAAATCAAGCAGTCATCCTCACATTTGGAAGCTGTATTTGCAGGCTTCTTGATCTGTGGCTGCTCGGAAGGGTTTTCTGCTCTACTTCGTGCTTTTCCCCATGTGGTTTTCACTGTCTCTCCTGTCATCTTTGGGGTGGATTTTTGGAAACATTCAGTGTTACTCTGACTAGTTCCTACTGACATGTGTTGTGTGGGATTTTTCTGAATGACTTCATGGAGGCAGCTCTAGACCAAGGCTGATGGCATTTGGCAGCCCCTCTCTAACTCGGGGCCAGGCGAGTGCTCAGAACCTCTGTTTCCACCCAAGGGCTTGGGAGAAGGCTCCTCTTTTACCCCAAAGTCAGGCAGTGCAGTTATGAAAGCAGTGAAGAGGCAGGATACAGCTCTGCTCATCTGCTGCCACAGGTTCTCCGTTGTCTGCGGAAGATCCCATGGTGTGACAGCAGCTTTTGCAAGATGAAACAAAAGACTTTGATATAAGTCATTATATGAAAGGAAGTGCTGAACCTGGAGCGTTCTCCCCCTTCTCTTTACAAACAAGCGCATTCCCTAGATGATGGATGCACTCGTGTTTTATATGACATATAACACTGCAAAGGCTGTACCTGCAGCAAGGCACAGAAGGTCCAGGAGCCAGGAACTTCATTGCCAGCTGCAGGAATGAAATAGTCCTTCCTGGCTTGGGGGTGGATGTGTTTATACAGATCATTAGCAAGGAAAGCCAAGAACTACATGGTGTGAGCCTGTGTCAGCCCATGGGGAGGTGGGCATTGCTCCAGCCTGCTCCAGAGAACCCCTGCAAGGCATGTGCTGCAGCTGCTGCCTCCCTCCTGTCCCCTCACTCCCAGCCAGCGGCTCCGAGTGTTCACAACTTGTACGAGCGGATGTTTCTCAGCTGGATCCCTCCTGCCTCCGTGCCCAAACCCAACAGCTTCTTGTTCTGCAGATACAATAGGGCGTGCTGAGGTACATGTTGTAATACCTGCTTGGAGGGAAACCATCCACATGACTGATGCTGGCAGCAGAGCTGCTGTCTGCTGGAGCAGCTGCTGCAGGAAGCTGGTGAGGGCTTCATCTTGAGATGCAGGAGTTATTATGGCCATGTTTTCCAACCAGCAGCAAAACAGCCCCTGGAGTCAGGGGCTGTTTCATCTGAAACTTTCCCACTCTGTTGAGAGCCAGGCAGAGATTAATCCAGTCAGTCACAATCCAAACCTCTGTGCTGCCCCCTCAACAAGTGCAGCTGAGAGAAAAGAAGGGGCAAGCCCCATGACTTGCTTACTCTGCTGATACTGTGCTCTCTTCTTCACAGGAGGCAGCCAGGGCTTGTGTGGTGACCCAGGGATCCCCTCTCATGGCATTGGGCTGGGAGAGTCCTTTGACATGGGCAGCGTGGTCCGGTTCAGCTGTGAGCCTGGCTACATGCTCCGGGGTTCATCGGAGAGGACCTGCCAAGCCAACGGCTCCTGGAGTGGCACACAGCCGGAATGCGAAGGTACTTTCCCAACCGCGCATCCTCTTCCTGTGTCACTGCCTGTTCCCAGACTTACTGCAAGTTATGGCACCTAAACTCTGGGTAATTGCCAGGGGCAGTCTGGTGCGGTGAGAATAATCAGAATAGTGAGGGTTGGAAAGGACCTTAAGCTCATCCAGTTCCAACCCCCTGCCATGGGCAGGGACACCTCCCACTAAACCATGCCACCCAAGGCTATGTCCAACCCGGCCTTGAACACCACCAGTGATGGAGCATTCACAACTTCCCTGGGCAACACATTCCAGTGCCTCACCACCCTTATAGTAAGGAATTTCTTCCTCAGATCCAATCTAAACTTCCCCTGTTTCAGTCTGAACCCATTACCCCTTATCCTATCACTACAGTCCCTCATGAAGAGTCCCTCCCCAGCATCCCTATGGGCCCCCTTGAGATACTGGAAGGCTGCTATGAGGTCTCCATGCAGCCTTCTCTTCTCCAGTCTGAACATCCCCAACTTTACTGTTGTTCGTCGTGTCCTGCAAATACCGCGTGTATGTCGAGGATCCTCAAAGTTCCCCTTTCCAAACGTGCAGGACCCATCTCACAGGAGGGGTTTTCAGTCTGGAGGATGTGTCACCTTTTTGCAAGGGTTTTGGGTCATTCAGGGTCATGGCAACATCTGGACTGAGCAGGAGGAGCTGTTGGGATCTGGTCCTCACATCCAGTCATCCCCAAGTCCAGGGGTTGCTGCAGGAATCGCATCTCTTGGTCTACATCATGTATCCAGATTGATGATCAGAAATGCCTCAGTTTGACCTAAAACGTGTGGGCATCACAGACTAATTCAGTGTCACTTTGTTGAGGAAACTCAGCAGAACGAGAAATGCCAATAGCTTCAGAACTCTGATAGAGCTGGTAGTGGCACATGCAAGAGTCATTTGCGCTAAGCAGAAATGCAAATTGTAATCCAGTAGGCATATTTTAGGATTTGGAAGCCCAAAACCCCTTATTTTTCCATTTGAAGGAATCAGGTGAGACCCTGCAATCCAATGTAATAACCTCCAGCTGGATTCTCTGGGCTCTGCTGCACACTGCTGCTGTTACAGAGCAGCATTTCAAAACGATGTGGGGAAAGAACAAGAGCTGCAGTGAAGCAGGATACCCGGGCAAGGAGACCTGGGCAAGCGCTTCTCTCCAGCTGTTCCAAAAGCTGAAAGCTCAGTTTATAAACGAATTGGAAGTACGTTCCCAATTGATGGCGCTCTTGATTGAAAAGGCACTAAATCATGTTATTAATGCACTCAGGTCTTGGGTTTTCTCCTTTCTCTTGTTCTTCCAGTGGAAAGGCTCTGTTCATTAATCTCAGGGGTAATAACCCATCAGGTTTCCTGAGGCACCGAAATACAGATCCCTGGAAGAATTTGTTTCATTCTTTATGCATAATAATAACATCATACCTATAATGTGGCCGTTTAATGTTAAGTGCTGACTGGCCAATATAGAAAAGTAATTCACAGTGCTAAACCATGTGCTGGGCTTCTCATTTGTATTCACAGCGAGTCTCAAGCGCTACAATGCTGTTCTGCTGCACTTGGTTGTATTCAGCACTCTGCAGCAGGTATTTGTAGGAGCGGGAAAGATTAATTTGGGGATTGAATTCAGGGCAGTTGAAGATGAAGCTGGAGTGCCCAGGCAGGTGGTGGAAGGAATGGCATGGAAAAGCTCCAGCACAGCCCCAGAGCCACTCAGCGCCTCTGTGGTGCGTTAGGTCTGTGACTCAGCCACTTGTTTGCTGCTCGTGTTTGAGGCAAATCAAGCCTGATGGGGCTTCACAGCTCCCTGGCATTCGCCTGCCCAGGGGATTCAGTGCAAATGGCTCTGCAGATTACCTGCTGGATGAGCACAGAGGGGCCCAGTCCTCACAGCCCCAACACGGACCCACTGCTGAGGAGCACGGGCAGAGGACATGGTGCAAATCCCACAGCATAAGCAGAAGGGCAGGAGAGAGGAGCTGCTCTGCCCATTGCACAGTGAGCGAGCACGCTGCTCTGATAGCTTCAACCACAAAGCATCTGCTGCGTCAGGGGGCTGATGTTTGACCGTCTCCTCCTGCACCAGTCCAGCTCTGATCGGGCAGGTGGAGCACCGGACTTATTGAAGGGTCACCTTGACACTCATGGGCTCTTAATCCCAATGCCTTTTGCCCACTAGAACATTTGTGAAGGAAGCCAAAGGAACAGGCAAGCAGGAGGAAGTCACAGCTGCTTTTTCCAAAGCATACCAATGGTTTGGAAGTAAATTAATTGCAGGGACTCCTTCTGGGACTCCTGCTCCAGCCTGGTTTATAGCTCTGGGTTTGTTGTCCCAGTAAGAGCAGCTTCCCTGGCTTTCCAAAACCACAGGTTTCAGGCCTCATTTGTTTTCATTTCCAGCAAGCTTTTAAAGTGTAAATGAAATTTTAGATGCTTTTTTCCTTCTTTCTCCTTCTTCCTGATGCCCATCTGTGTTCACTGAGGAGCAGTGCAGGAATTGGACTCTGCTGTGCTCCCTCCTTCTCTTAGAACTTGAGCAGAGTGTTTGCTTTTATTGTGTTTATTGTTTCTTCAGGTGAAGTAAAACAGCATCCAAAATGAGATGGGATGATATGGGGCTCCGGCTGCTCTTTGGCAGCTTCAGCAGACAGAGCTGTGCTTGTTTTAAGTGATAACACTGGAAAAAGAATCTGAGTTTTATCTTGTTCCCATTTGACTGCTGAGGACACGGGAGGTGGCAAGGCTGGGATTTGGGTCTAAGCTGCTTTTTCCTTTCTCTGTCTGCGTCGTTAGGTGGGTTACAAGATACTGGTTAAATTAAACAGCATGGAAATTACCAGCCCTGAAGCAAAGGCTTTGAAACTCCAGGGGCTCACAGCTGTGTCTTCCTCCAGCAGGAGGTGGTGCCTGATGTGTCAGACATCATTAGGAGTGTTTCAGATGGCAGCAGCGCCCCAAAGAAGTACCACTGGTAATAAAGATGAGGTCAGAGAAGGGGAGCATGCAGAGGACACTGTATCACGCAGCACCTCGAGCGCAGTCAGACGTGCACTGATAGCAGTCGTGAGCCCTCAGCCTTTCCCTGCTGCAGTTCTTGAGCAGGGCTTGCTGTGCCTCGCAGAAATGTGCCTTCTCTTGGCGGTGGGTGAAGGGGCCCTGAATGAGCTCCTCACATGGTGTTCAGGGAGGATTTTGCTGGGCAGGGCTGGGGGAACTGAAACTATAGAGTGGGTAACAGCACTTGCCCCTTGCCCTGCTCTGGATGATGCTGCTGTGGATAATGGGGGGAGCTCTGTGGCCTCATCTCACCGTACCCTGAGCATCACTAGCTCTGAGCTGAACAGGGCCCAAAGAAATTCGCTGCTCCCAGCAGCTTTCACTATAAAACATGTAGGAAAAAAGCAAAGGATGGCAAGGGGTGAATCTTAATGAGCTTTTTCAGAAAAAAAAAGGCTGTGTGGACTGGAATGAAATGAATTATTGCTGAGCTCTGGAGCACCTCTGAGCCGTGTGATGTTTTATATAGCAGAGACCACTTTGTAGCTTCCCAGCTTCCCCCCAGCAACATCGGGATCACAGGGAACGGCTCTGGCTGCTGTCCTCGGTAGGGAGTTCTATAGCAATCTCTTAAGTCCCAGGGATGCCTGAAATAGCTCAGTGGGTTTTGCCATTGTAAGAGCCCCTGGTGTTTTACCATAGCCTGGCAGAGCTCTGTGCTGGGGCACTACGGACTGTCGTGGGTATTTGGCGCGGATGGGGATGTGTGTGCTGGCTGGGGTGTGAAGAGCCTGATCCCCATTGGTTTGTCTGTTGGGTCTTCTGCAGTGTGGCAGAACCCAAGCCCTGGGCGAGTGGATGGGGTGGGCTGGGTCTTGCACTCTGTGCACTCCCTGCTGCAGCAGAGTCAAACCTCCCCTGTCACATCCGTCAGTTCAGCAGAGCATCACTCCTGCAGCACTGCCCTGGTAAAGCAGCAGCAACTCACAGACATCCCCCGCTGATTTTCATGTCATCTTCTTCAGTTTTGACTTCAGTTTCAATGCAGTTGGGTTTGAGGTTCGTAAGGAGATGGGGGTGGATATGGCTGTGGGACTTCGGGCTCTTCAGGATTTGCACCTTGCTCAAAAACCAGAGCTAAATCCAGTTTTCTTGGGGCTTGATTCATTTTACATCCCCCACTGAAGCCAGAGGGGATTATTTACCCCCTCACTGCTCACTTGCATGATTAAATCCTATTTATATTTAAAATACGATTTGAAAAGTTCAAACCGTTCATCCTTACATTTATGGCTGCTCTTATACCTGGCCTGTACAGGTCACAGCTGATGCACACTGCAATTAACCGTTCCCATGAGTCTCTCTAGTCACAAATACCGTATTTTCAGGTCATCTGCATGTGTTTGGCCCCATGCACAAGCAGAGGAGGTTGGGCAGGAAGGGAGCATATGGGCAGGCAGTGAAATAGTAATTTAGAGCCTTTTGTGAGTTGATAGACTCTGACTTTTATCCCAGCATCTCTTGGAAATGACACCGTGTATCACAGAGACGTTGGCTGCAGGAGAGATCTGTAACAAGAGCGCACCTTGGATGATGGTAGAGCCACGCAGAGCTGTGTGCACACAGTCCAGAATGGTTATTAGCTTCCTCCTGTCAGACAGATATGCCTGCAACAAGCTCCTCTGTTAACAGGCTGTCAGCAAACTAAGCAACAAGGCAGAAGAAGAGTGTCCTTGCGTTGGTGGCCTGTGCTCATTTCTTTCCTGCTGTGGCATGAAGCTGCACTTCCCCTTGGAGCATAGCTGGGAATATTGCAGGGTGTGTGGCGGGGAGGGCAGGGATGGCTCACGCTGTGTGTGCACAGGCTGATGCTCCGGTTGTGGCATGTTGCTGGGGAGGGATGGGATTGGAATTTCTTTGTCAAAGAGCTGGGATTTGTGGTTTAAGCCTTTCCTTGATTCGTGTGATTTTCTTCTGTGTCCTGTAATTTCAGAGTAAATGAGGGCTGGGTGCAATTATTGCAGGTGCTTATTTTGTCATGACAGGGCTTTGTGAGCCGGCATTCACTCCCATGCCTTTTATTGCTGTGGTGCTGAGGTACTTTAGGCATAAAACTCAGGCACTGACAAACCTGTAATTGTATTCCCACAACATTCTCCCTTCTCTGAAAGCATAATTGGATATAGCTGGGCAGTGAGCAGTGCCACAGTGGGAGAGCATCCGGCTCCCTTCCTGCTTCCATTCCTTTGAATTCTATAAAGCCGTTGGCCTTGTGAAGGGGCCAGAAGCAGAGTGGCTCACTGGGCTCCAGGCTTCCAAAGTCCTCAGTGGAGGGACTCCAGGCTTGGCCCCCACCTGCTTTATGAAGCTGTAGGACAAGATGGAGAGCTGGGACAAGGCCCTGGAAAAAATGGGCACAAGTTCTTCCTGTAGCCTGAAGGAGCAGGAAGAGGTCACTCCCAGGCTGCTTGGTGGTGAGGCGCAGGATCCATGCAGGAGAGGAGCAGGGCTGGTGCTTCGGGACTGACCGCCTGCAGGGATGGAGTTCTGATTTCAGTCCCATGGCCACGATGGTGCACGGAGCTTTGGGACTTGCTGCCTGCCAAAGCAGAGCCCTGCTCCAGGCTGGCCAGTGGTGGTTGGGGTCCTGTTGGACTGACATAGCTTATTTTCCATGGAACAGCCTGCTCTGCCTGAGCTGATCCTGGGGCTTTGCAGCTAATCTCACTTTGATTGAGAGCAGTCCATTGTAGGGTGAGAGCCTTGTCATTTGCTTTGGGGGTGTTTTACAACTTTGTCATTTTGCTTTCTAGTGATATCCTGTGGGAATCCAGGAACCCCCAGCAACGCCAGGGTTATATTTAATGACGGCCTGGTCTTCTCCAGCTCCATTATCTATCAGTGCCGGGAAGGTTACTACTCCACGGGAGTGCTGAGCAGGCACTGCACAGTGAATGGGACATGGACTGGGACCAGTCCAGAGTGCACAGGTGAGCGCTGGGATGAATTCCTGGAAGATGAGATGAATGATGCTGCCAGGCTCCAGGGACAGCTTGTCAGGGCATGTTGGATGCTCGCTGTAGATGCGCACGCACACGAGTGTGTGATAGGAGCTCTGTTAAACTGTCTAACAGCAGCTAAAACTGCCTCAGCCTGCAGCCTCTGCAAGTACCTAATGGAAAGCTCTTGCTCTGGGTTTGTTATTTTCCAGTTGGATGAAGGGAGCTGTGTAATAACTTCGTGAGTAAATGTCAGCCCGCCTGGAGGGGCTCTGCGGGGCTGCTGCTGAACGTGCGCGCTCCTGCCTGCTGGCACTGGGACACGTGTGGGCAGAGCCTCTGCTCAGAGCCCCCAGTGAATGCGCTGTGTTTCCTCATGGGTCCCACCCGCAGGTTCCTACAGCAGGAGCATGGATGGTGGAAATGTGGTCTTACACAAGAGACAGTAACTAGGGCAGAGAGAGGGATGCTGAGGGATGCCATGGGCAGACTGTCTTCCACCTAGCCCAGATCTGACCCAGGTTTTCTTTAATGCTTCATGTGTGTCAATACTTCATCTTGCAAGGACTTGGTCAACCGTTAGGACCACTGTTTGCTGCACTGAGTAGAAACAGTTTTCTCCCTATGCTGTAGCCCAGCCTGCTCCATAGCTAATGCCACTCTCCACATCCTCTGTGGCACAAATGCTTCCTTCTCCATGATGAGTGGGTTACATCCTGCATTGAAACACTCAGGACCATCAGGTTTGTACTTACTGCAGATCTCAGAAGTGTGAGGCAAGGAATGATCAGCCAGAAATGCTGCTTTTTCTTTGGCAGTGATCAACTGTGGTGACCCTGGTGTGCCAGCCAACGGCATTAGGCTGGGCAGTGATTTCACCTACAATAAAACCGTGGTGTTCCAGTGCACACCTGGGTATATGATGGAGTCGGACAGGGCATCCTCTCTGACCTGCACGAAAGACCGCACCTGGAATGGCACCAAACCTGCCTGCAAGGGTAAGACCGGTTGCTTTAAATATCGGAGGATGCAAATTTTACAGGCCACAAACTTCTTGTAACTTGGAACAAGGTAATAGGCAGCAGCTACTGCAGTGTGCCTGGAGCCCACTGGGGGGTTTCTTGGTCTTGTCATTCAGTCTGTCTAGTGTTTCTGGCACTTGCACATTTTCATCAACATGGCATGGACACCTTGCTATCTTAAGGTCTATCAATAATCACAGTGTGCTTGTGGGGGAGGAATTGCTGTTATCCCTGTAGTAGATAAGGGAAAGTGAAGCACAGAGAGCAAAGTGACTTACTCTGTGCTAAGCCCCGATCAAACTCAAGTGAAAGACTGTGTTTTGCAAGCAGGCACATTGTGGCATCCTCCAGAAGTCTGAAAATTGTTTCTTCCAACTCCTTTCATTATTTCTCAGTTCTGAGATTGCCTCTGAAGTTCAGCGATAGGAAATGGAAATACCAGAGCAGTGGCAGGACAGGCTGGGTCTCGTGTTGATAAGACTTGGAGCAGCATCTGTGTACTGCTTTGTCAGCCTGGAAAATTCACCTGTCATGATTCTGAGATAAATACAGACCACATAGAAACTTCCAACTACACTCCAGCGGCTGTAAAGAGCAATTCTTACGTTCCTCTTTCATCCTCTCCACTGAGCTAATGTTGCAGGAATAATACAGAATGTGGCTGGAGTCTCATTTGGAGGCCAGGCCATTTTACATCTTTCACAGTGCTCCCCTGAGCTAAAATTCAAAGTGCTGCAAAACTGTCATCTTGGAACACCCTGGAGCGGATGAAATACAGACTGGTTGTTGATCCAACTGCTAATCTGAAGCTCAGCCACGCTGTACAAAATGTATGAATCTTCCAGGGAATCATAGATGAGTTTTCACACTGAGTCAGAGTAGATTCTTGCCTTGAAATGAGCACTGACTCAGGAATCTGACTTGGAGATTTGGTTAAGCCCAGACTTCAAAGTAAAATCATGGGGTTTACAGTTGCACACACAGTTGGCAAAGTTTGTTCAGCCCCTGCTAGCCCATCCCAGGTGATGCTCTTGTCATGAGGGCAGGATGTAACTTTGATCCTAGGTGGGTTTGCTTGTTAATGGAAGTAACGATGCTGAGAAGTCATGAGAACTGACATACTTTTGTTTTTCATTCAGCTATCACCTGCAGATCCCCACAAGCCATTCCCAATGGGAAAGTGGTGGGCTCAGACTTCAGCTGGGGCTCCAGTGTGAGCTATGCCTGTCTGGAGGGGTATCAGCTCTCCCTGCCCGCCATGCTGACCTGTGAGGGGAACGGGACATGGAGCGGGGAGATCCCTCAGTGCTTCCGTGAGTAACTAACATGTTCATGCATGAGTGGGGTGCAGCACTGTGCTTTAAACCCAGTTGGTTGCTCTCTCGTTGACATCTCTGGTCTCCAGCTTGCATGTTCCTCTCCAGCAGGCATCTTTACAGCTGGTTGGCTGTCCGTGTATCTGCCCAGTGACTGAGTCTTCTGCAGTCACAGCTCTTGAAAGTGCCAGAGGACATAGGAAGAAGAACTTTGGCAAAAGGCACTGTGTTGTTGCAGCAGAAGTTGGGAATGTTTTGTGGAGGCAGAGCTTTGGCTGGGTGAAACCTGAGTGCTTGGTACAATAGCTAATGCAAAAAACATGGTTAAATGTCTTGTGATGATAAAGGCAGATTTGAGTTTCTTCTGTAGGCTGAGTGGCTGGCAGCTGCATAACAGCCATTTTCATATTAAATCATACAAAGCCCTCACTATGTTCCTTTGCACCTTTCCCTGGGTCCTGTATAATTAGTGGGCTTTCTGTGTGACATGGAACCCTACAGTAATTTGACATTGTGCAATTAGAGATACATTTTAAGGCTAAGCATGCTGCTGGGGAAAAAAAGAGAAAAGATGGGGAAGAAGGTGGAAGTTAATGAACGGCAATTGACAAAAAGGGAGAATTACAAGGAAAGTAGCCAGCAATGCCTTCTGCCGCTGCTAATCCCCTAGTCAATCACAGAGCTTGATGACAGGGAGCGGCAAGGTTTGGGCCGTTCATAGACCCATCCTTAGCTTATTAACAGTGCTTGGTCTTGAGGAGGTTCATCGCAATCCGCTTGTCTCTGCCTGTTGCAGCTGTGTTCTGCGGTGATCCGGGGATACCTGCTCAGGGCCGGAGGGAGGACAGGGGCTTCACGTACCGCTCCTCCGTGTCCTTCTCCTGCGTCGCCCCACTCGTGCTGGTGGGATCAGCACGGAGGTTCTGCCAGTCCGATGGGACGTGGAGCGGGACCCAGCCCAGCTGCATAGGTAAGGGGAGACCTCTCTGTTGTGAGAAGAGCTCTGAGTGATCACCTTGCTTCTCCATCCGCAGCAAAGTTGGGTTTCATTGCTGGGCTTGCAGAAATGAGCACTTACTTCTCCTGTATTCAGAATGAATAGGGGTGATGTTTGAGGCTTGCTGCTTCAGTTCAGTGCCTGTTGCCATCATTCCTGCCTCATTGGTGGTCAGTACCCCAGGGAGTCCAAGGAAGAAGATCTCCTCCCTGTTCCTGCTCAGTGCTTTGCTTGGCCAGCCAGTGGACAAAGAAGTGTCTCTGCAGAGCTTCCAGATTAACATCTGCTGCCTGGGCTGTTGCCTTTGCACACTGCTGGGCTCTGTGCTGCTTCCGGGCTTCCTTGGGAACCTCCAACCCATCGATAGCAGCAGTGGGACTGAAAATGCAATTTGGCCACATGCTTCAGGTGCCCATTTTCTGGGGCTTCCAGAGCCCTTTGAAGCCCCTGGGAGGTTTGTAATCATAACTACTCACAGCGTTTTTCACTTGTTTAAACCTCGGGCTGCACTCTTGAACACCATTGCTCCTGTGGAGATAAACTGCATGGGCTGTGTGCTGTTACCTTAACTGTGTGCCTGAGCACCACCATCATCCCCTCCTGTGGGCACTGGGAACAGAAACACATCTCCAGCTCTTCTCTATGGTTTCAACCACTCCAGCTCCATCTCAGTGCATCACCAATTAGAGGAATGTGAAAATACTCACTGCCGGAGCCTCCAAGTTCCCTACTGATTTCCCTGGGAGCTTTCTCACACACAGAGTTGGGAGCACCTGCCTGGTGTTGTATATACTGACTTTAAATGATGCATCACTTGCAAATCCTTCCAATGCCTAAAGGGTCTGACAGCGAAACTGAAGAGAGGCTTTGAACCAGGGCCTGTAGGAACAGGCCAAGGGGAATGGCTTTAACTGCCACAGGGGAGACTGAGATGAGCTCTGAGGCAGAAGCTCTTCCCTGTAAGGTGCTGAGCACTGGCACAGGGTGCACAGAGGAGCTGTGGCTGCCCCATCCCTGCAGTGCTCAATCCAGGTTGGACACAGGGCTTGGAGCAAGCTGCTCTATGGAAGGTGTCCCTGCCCATGGCAAGGTTGGAGCTGGAGAAGCTTTGAGGTCCCTTCCAGCCCAAACCAGCTGTCTGGGACTGAACACAGCAAATACAGCTGTTTGTGCTGCTGCTGAAACACACTTAACAATTGTCTCCCTAAAACAAACGATGAGAAGAGAGAAGACTCAGGTGTCTACAAAAGCGTCACCTGCAGTGTCAGTTGCTGACACAAGCAGCTGAACACAAAGTGTTGTATTTATTCAGATCTCCCCCATTTTTGAGATCCATTATGCTGCCAGAACTACAGACCCCCCAGTGCAGCCAGGAGACAAGGCTCTGCCCTCCACCCTCTGCCATCCATCACCTGCTACCTCTTCCAGCGATGGGGCTCTTTATTTATTGTAGACACTGATTTATGTGGGGGCTTCCATGGAAACTGCATCAGTGATAAATGACAAAAGCTCAGCAGAACCGAGTGATGGAAGATGAATTAGCTTGTGCTTCACAGCCCCACACTGGCCACGTCTTGTATTCCTTGTTAGTTACTCAGTTCATCTCCAAGGACCTGGGAACAACACCAACAGGTGCATAATACTACAGTGTGAAGAGATTGATTAGTCAGATCATAAAGAATAAAGGCATAAAAATAAGCTGCCCTGCCCTTTAGGTGCAGATATTGTGCTCCAGTGTGCTATAGCTGCAGGATAGAGTGACCGGCTGCTTTCTTCCTGCTTTGTTGGCTTGTGGAGACTTCCCTTAAGTGTATTTCTTTTCTTGTCTTGCACAATCCTGTCAATAGGAGCATTTTGAGTAATTTAGAGAGGGGTTTGTTGTCGGGCTCATGATCCTTCTCATAGCAGTGGTGAGCAAGCTGAAGAAGGAAGGCTTGGAATCCAGAGCAGGCTCATCTGATTTCTCCGAGATCCAGCTCCCTGCTAAGGTAGCTACCCCTCTCTGGGTACCAGAGCATCCCTGTGGCCAGCACTGCAGAGTAGCTCAATCTGGTGATCCCCGGGGAGCAGGAAACCTGCTGCTGTTGAACCACCTTTGAGACAGAAGTTTGGGATGCTATAATAATAATAGTGCGTCTCTTCCTTAATTCCAGTGGTGCCCTGCTACTGTCGACATGCTGGGAAGAAAAGAAAGTGATAGATGCTAGAGGAGTAGGAGCAGGTCTTCCTTCTGAATTGTATGTGTTCATCTGCTAATAAATTGAGACCAAAAGAGATATGGAGAGATTATGTATCTGAGGTGCATTGAAATTTCCAGGCCCCTTCTATCACCAGGGAATAGCGAGGTTCCAAGGTGCAATGGCCAGGCTGAGCCCAGAAGGATGAAGGCAATGACCAAGGCATGGAGAACACAGGTGTCCTGGGTGCAGAGGAAGCAGAGGGCACACCCTCGTGAGCCCAGTGCTTCACTCATCATGTATAGAACAGAGGAAAGGAAGAGTTGTCCCTGACACAAGGCTTCTGTTTCCTCCCGGGTGCAGAGTGCCTCTGGTTAGTTTGTGCTGCAGCAGGCAGGGATTTCAGAAACAAAAAGATCTGTGTGGGTTTCATTGTTGCTGTGTATTCCTTTGGTAGCAGAATATTTTGTCTTGTGGCGAAGGCACAGCATGATCTTTGTGTGGAGAGCAAGGGAAGCTCTGCCGTGGCTTCCGCACCCCCTCTAGAGCACTGGCTCTGTTCTTCCCTTTGCAGACCCCAGCCTCACGACGTGCGCGGACCCTGGCGTGCCTCTCTTTGGGATGCAGAACAATTCCATGGGCTACCAGGTACTGCCCCGGCAGCGGGTCCCTCAGCTGCACCCCACTCCGTGCTGCGGTTACCCCATGTCTGAGTCCAAACGTGGATTAACGTGTCCTCCCTTGAACAGCACATCCTGGTGTGCTCTGTTAGACCCCAGAGTGCATTTGTGTGGGATTAACTAGCAATATGTTATTTAGGATATTAATTGCAGTGCTAATGAATAGCTATGGGTGTAATCAGTATTCACAGTGGAGACATAATTTCCATTCATTTTCAGACCAAATTCTGTAGGTGGTTGTCTTAATCTCAGCTCCTGTATGGTATGAAATCAAGTAGAAAGGAGAGAAAGAAACAAAGCAATTCCCCAGGGTGTTCCATCTCCATCCTCCACCATCATCCCTGGGATGTCCCTTCCCTGCTGTGACTGGGCCAGCATAGTTGATTCACATGGCTACTCCTCCAGAGTGGATCTTTCAGTTTTGCTGCTAATTAGTTATCTTAATCCTGGGGTTTAATGAATTAATTCTAGTGCTCAGTTAGTACTGAGACACCATAACTGTGACTTTTACAAGGGATGCCACTCAGAGATGTACATGCTAGAGAGGCAGAAATCACACCTGTGTTTGATACTGGCTTTGGTATATTTAAATGGCGAAGCAGCTCTGCCTCTATCACTGAAGGGAGAGAACTCCCTGCACAGTTAAAGCTGCAGCTTTCCAGGGCCTCTGGGATCATTCAGCACTGGGCTGGCAGGGCAGTAGAGCAGAGAGCTGGTGGCTGTCCTCTCCAGCCTTCAGGAGATGGAAAAGCAATAGAAGTATTTCTGTATCGCAGTCATGGGCGAGCCGCATTGCTCTGGAACATTCAGAGGTTTGTCTCCCTTTGTAACAGGTGGGAAGCATCATCTTTTTCAAGTGCCAGAAGGGATACCTGCTGCAGGGCTCCACCACCAGGACCTGCCTCCCCAACCTGACGTGGAGCGGCGTGCAGCCCGACTGCGTCCGTAAGTCTTGGCAGAGGCTTGGCCAAGGAAACCGGTGCTTTCCCCGCGCTGCTGCCTTGCTTGGCTGCTGCGCGTCACTGTGCAAATCGTTGGGGATTTGGGGGAGCCCTGGGAGAGCGTATTCCTGGAGAAAAGGGGGATCACAGAGCCGGTTCTGTCCCAGCGAGGCCACACCAGCGGCCACTTGTGACTGCAGATGGGCTTCTCTGGCTTGGTCCTTCCTCAGAGACAGAGTTTCAGGTGAAGCTTTGTTTTGTGCTTCTGGAAACACGTTTGACGGCTGAGATGTGAGCTCGTGCTCCAGGGACCCAGGTTAACATTTAGCCAGAAGGGATCTCGAGCAGAGCAGTGTTTCTCCTCATCTTTAATAATGTGTTGCTCTTTCTTTTAAGCCGTCCATCATCTTTTCCCAGCTACACCAGAAGGAGTTTAATTTAATGTGTTTAAGTGGTAATATCCATCACGGCCTCTGTATCCTAAGTATTAAAAAGCTTTTGCCTCTCCCTGGCGGAGTGGTTTATTGGTGAGATATTTTTCCACTAACAAATCCCATAGGTGCTTATTCTTGTAGCAGCCCAACTGAGGCACCGGCTCTAAAACTGTGACACGTAGCATCAGGGGAGAGGGGGTGCGGGGGGTACAGAAATAGAAGATGATTTTGGATTAGCCATGTCAGCAGGGTCTTCTGAGGTGTTGCCTTTGGCTTTTGTGTAAAGCCTTCTCCACCCAGAGCACGTTGTTGGGTGAAGTTACTGCTAATGCGTGCTGAGCGCTATCTCTGAGCTGGGCTGCAGGCTCACTGCCAGGGGTCCCAAACCACGCAGGTTTAGGTTAGTCTGTCTGGCTTTATACTTCCTCCTCTGTAAAGCAGCAGTGAAGAGAATACCTCATAAAGGCTGCTGAGGATTTGTTCTCATTCATGAGCAGCTTGCGAGCTACAGGCAGGGCAGTTTTACGGTGAGGGAGGTTCCCATCTCCATGGTTTGTGTTGTGTTGTAAGTCCTCTAGGAAAGGCACATCTTCAGCAGGACCTGATAGAGCTGTGTGGGCACATGCTCAGTCTGACAACAGGGAGCTGGACAAGCTCAGCTTTGATTTTTGTGGTGAGGTCCTGAGAGTTATTGAGCAATTACAGGGATTGATGACCGTGGCACACTCCTGAGGACTCACTGTGTGATCCTGTGGACAGGTGAGTGCATATTCTTACTGCAGCAGTGGTCCCATGAAGAGGAGTTATGTGGAGTCAGACCTGTGTTGCACTTGCTGCAATCACTGGCTTAACTTACTGAGTCTTGATGTCCCCTAAAGGCAGTTTTCAGTCTTCAGGTAGACCTGGGACGCGGTTCAAAGGAGGGAGGAAAGTGCCCTCAACGTCATTTGGTTTTGACTTTTTTCCATTGAAAGTCAAAAGCCTCATTTTATGTTTGTGGAAGCTGGAGCTGAGCGAAGGATCCCCTGAGATTTTAGCCAGAAAGAGCAAACCAGTGAGCAAAGCACAGGAAGCAGTCTCATGAATTCATCTGTTTGGGAAAAGTCCAGGCATGGCATCGTGTCCTCAGCAGAGAAGGCTTTGCTGACAAATGCTTTTCTAAGAGATTTCTGTCCCTGCTGACATCACGGTGTCACTCTTCTGCCTTTGTGTACAACTGGATGGTGAATCTCATCTCTTTCCCTTGTGCGTTTCAGCTCACCACTGCAAGCAGCCAGAGACCCCGTCCCACGCCAACGTTGGTGCTCTGGATTTGCCAGCTCTGGGCTACACCTTGATCTATTCCTGTCAGAGTGGGTTCTACCTCACCGGGGGATCCGAGCATCGAACTTGCAAAGCAGATGGCAGCTGGACAGGAAAACCGCCCATCTGCCTTGGTAAGAGCTCTGGGAGCTCTGCTCTCATGTGTGCCTGCTCCTCTGCAGAGGGGAGCATTGCAGCCTCAGAGAAGGCAGCTACCCTCTTAGACCTGCACCAGCAGGCCAGGAGTCCGGTGTGGCTGCCCCATCCCTGGCAGTGTTCAAGCGGCTTGGAGCAAGCTAGCAAGCTGCTCTAGTGGAAGGTGTCCCTGCCCATGGCAGGGGTTGGAACTGGATGAGCTCCAAGGTCCCTTCAACCCAAACCATTCCTTGATGCTATGGTATTCACAGCTGTGGTTTGTCCCCCTCTTTCAGCCGATGTCCGCCCCAGTGGAAGGCCGGTTGGCACCGCGCGGGACCCGCCGCTCTCCAAGGTGTCAGGTACCGTAGCAGGGCTCACTCCTCCATGGGACACATTTGCACTGGATCTCACCCTTACCAGCTCCATCCCTTCCTGTCCCTTCCCCAGGACAGTTGGAAACCCAGCTGTTCCTTGTGGGTATTGAAACTGCTGGGCTGGTGCAAGCAGCCCACGTGCCCCATCCCAGTCATGGAGAATGGGCAGGAGGAGTCAGGCACCAACATCCACTGTCCCCCGCAGGGCACTCTGGAGATCCGAGCCCTGCAGGATGTTTACATGGTGCCTTTTCTTTTTAAAAAGGGACTTTGTTAGCTTTTCCTAAGGAATTCTTTTGGGCTTGCTTTGTTTTTAAAACTCCAGTGTGGTTTTATGTCAAAACAACAGAATTAAAGTCATCAGCTTGTTTGCTCTCCTCGGCTTTGTACTCGGGGATGATAACAACAGAGAGTGGGTGGGATTTGAGATATTCAAATATGTATTTGTAAATTCAGAGAAAGAAGGAAATCTGCTCTGTTTTGTTTTCTGAGAAATGGAAATAAATGGTGTTGCTCTTGGTTTGATGCATCCCAATTGTGGTTTCTAGTGCCTGCTGATGTGTTTGCAAAGAATTCCCTTTGGAAAGGCTCCTATGAATACCTGGGGAAGAAGCAGCCTGCGATGCTGTCTGTCACTAGCTTCGACCCTGCCACCAGTAAAGTCAATGCCACTTTGATAGACCACAGCGGTGTGGAGCTCCTCGTGTCTGGTGAGGGAGTTGATGTAGACATCTGTAGGGATCTACACTTGTTACAAGTGCTGTCACAGAGCAAGGGGCAGCATGCTCTGCTGTGTGACTGATGCTGATGCTCTGGTAGAGCTTTACAGAGCCACCCCAGTTTGGAGTCTCCAGTCTTTTGATTGGACCAAAGCAAACAAACTCACATACCTCAGTTTGCTTTGACTTTACCTGAAAGTCAGCTCAGCCCAGTCCATCATCCATTCCCTGTCTGCTGGAGTGGTGGACTTGGAGTTGAAGATAAGATTAAATGATGTGAGTGCTCCTTGTCTTGGCCTCCATGGAGCACCAGGTTTTACTGATCCAGTGACATAACCAAAGCATTAATAGTTGAGCCTCTTCCCGTGTGTAAAATACCTTTAATATCCTGGGAGTGTATGTTCATGTGTCCAGTATGTCTCACTGATGCAGTTGGTAGGAGGAGCTGTCCACTCTAAAGTGATGAGGTGATTACTCTCTCAGTAGGAAGTCAAGTACTTGAAACTCAAATAGGATCCCTGTGATGTGGACATGAGAATCACCTGTTTTTCAGGCATTTACAAGAAAGAAGACGTGCACCTGCTTCTGCAGGTTTACCAAATAATGGGGCCAGTGGAGATCTTTGTCAACAAGTTCAGAAACGATAAATGGGCTCTAGATGGACATGTAAGTGCATGGGCATCTCATACACAAAGTCCCCACACACCACTCCTGCCCTTACTGTCACAACCCCAGCTTTTCCCTTGCTGAAGCTGAGGAAATAACTCCCTTGGTGGCAGGGTGAGGCTGCTGTCCCCATTGACCTGCTTGCTTGAAGGGGGCATGGGGCATTCTTCCAGCACACAACATAACACTACATGACAGTTGGCTCTTCGTGCTCCCTTGCAGCTGTATGGCTTTTTACTACCCCGTGGTTTTAAACCTGCAAATCTTCTGCAGGAGAAACCAACATGATTAATCCCATTTTAACATTTTATGTCTGTTAAACATCAAGCTAGAAGAGCTGATGTTCCCTTACGGAGTCAGCTTCTAACCCCACTTTCCTTCCTTTGAGATGTGAGAGTCGTAGCAAGTTGTTGGGCAGTCAGACTTCTTAAGAAATGCCGTGATTTTCTGGGGAATTGAATACATTAATGTGATGCATGAACTTGAAGGAGACGCTGTTAAGATGGGTTTTAAAAGCCCGGGGAGGTGTTGAGCACGTCTGTTGATCTCTGCTCTCCTGTCCTTGCAGGTCTCATCAGAGTCTTCAAGTGGCACATTTGTGTACCAGGGCTTTGTGCGTGGCAAAGGCTTCGGGCAGTTTGGCCTTCAGAGACTTGGTAAACTTCCTCTACTAAGTACTCCTCCTGATTGCTGAAAGCAGGATTTTGGTTGTGGTGGAGGTTTCCAAACCAGCCACTCAGTCAGGAGCCCTCAAATCTCCTTACCCCAGGGGGAATTAAGAGGTTTCTGTTGAAAAACAAAGAGCTTGGAGCCACAAACAGCACCTGGGCCTTTTTCCTCCATATTGTCAAATGCCAGACCTAAAAGCCCAGGTCCCATTGCTACCAGCAGTGTCTCCATCTCACTTCTGAAATCACAGAGGTGCTTGGGCTTGGACAACCCAAAGTCTAAGCTCCTAAATGCCTCTCCAGATGTGCATTGAGCTTTTCGGTGTCTTACACATTTTGGAATGTGAGCCTGGAGTCTTGTCACCTTTACAGAGAATTCTTGCTCATTGCAGCCTTTAAAAGTCTCCCATAAACCTAACATTAAGCATCCAAGTTGGAGCATTCCGGGAAGATAAAACTATTTACATCCTTCTTTTCTTGCAGTTCTAAATAAATGATGTATAAGCTAGGCTGGATCTCCAAATCAGCTCAGAAGCTTTTGATTGCCTTGCACCTTACTCCATTGTTGATGATATAACCTGTAACTCAAAGCAGACCTCATTTCCCACAGTGCTGTTGTGAAATGTGTTACTTCTGCTGTGTTTCAGACATCAGCATGATGGAAAATGATCCAGAATCAATAGGACACCATTTTGCATCAAACAGCAGTTCCGTGGCAGCTGCCATTCTTGTGCCTTTCATAGCCCTGATTATTGCAGGGTTTGTGCTTTATCTCTACAAACACAGGTGGGTTTCAGGAGTGATGCCAGAAGGTGAAACAAAATCAAGGGCTGGTGGAAATATCTGTGAGCTTCTCTAAAAAGCACTTCCCCTACATCTGGTTTCTCATTTAATTCAGAAAGGGGAAAAATGATGGAGCAAGCATGCATGGAGGGCAAGGGTGCTGGGGGAAGCGAGCCTTGAGGGCTTTTATGACCATTAATAAGATTTGTGGCAGCATTAAGTAGGATAAGGCAAAGTAAATACCATACTTCAGCGTTCAAGCTGGCTTTGCATGTGTTGTAAAGTAGTGTTTTCTCAGGCTGGCTGCTCTGTGGAGGGAGCACGCTATGGGCTACAGCAAAGCCTAGAGCAGCTCTATAGGTCCCTTCTACCTTTACTCTCTTAAGGAGCAGCTTTGTCCTTTCCACTGACTTCATATCTGGGCTGTTCGGGTGGCTACAGCAGGAGTAGCCATGACCTTTCTGGATTTTCTCTCTGGCATCCTGCAGGAGAAGACCAAAAGTCCCATTCAATGGCTATGCTGGCCATGAAAACACCAACGTCCGAGCAACGTTTGAGAACCCGATGTATGACCGGAACCTGCAGCCCACAGACATCATGGCCAACGAGACAGAGTTCACAGTCAGCACTGTGTGCACAGCTGTATAGCACCGTCCCCTCCATGGTGAGCGTGACACTGCCACCACTTCCCTCTGTTTGTCCCTCTGGAAGTCCTCTGTTGAAGCAGGGGCTCAAAGGAGCACCCAGAGTGGTTCACATTGCCCAGGAGATCGTCTCTGCCCAGGGCAAGACCTCCTGGGGTCCCAAAAGCCCCATGGTGAGAACAGTCTGGGTGAAGCAAGAAAGGCATCTCTTAACAGAAATGATTCACTGTGTGACTCCAGGCAGGGTGTTCTGCACAGGGTCTGAGGAGGGTAAAGCAGTGGGGTTAAAAGTTTTATTGCACAGGCACAGAGAAATAGCTTTATAAACAAAAGTACCCTGCGGACTTCTTACAGTGATAGGCCAAGGGGAATGGCTCTAACCTGCCAGAGGGAGAACTGAGATGAGCTCTGAGGCAGAAGCTCTTCCCTGTGAGGTGCTGAGCGCTGGCACAGGGTGC
>JASSUY010039191.1:0-74928 GCA_032466535.1 Forpus xanthops | reverse complement strand
TTATATCCAATCTAAACTTCCCCTGTTTAAGTTTGAACCCATTACCCCTTGTCCTCTCACTACAGTCCCTAATGAAGTGTCCCTCTCCAGCATCCCTATAGTCCCCCTTCAGATACTGGAATGCTGCTATGAAGTCTCCACGCAGCCTTCTCCAGGCTGAATAGTCCCAACTTTCTCAGCCTATATACACACATGTTGTCCAGATATGAGACAGAGGCAGAGCAATGAAATACTGTGCTGGTGAGGACTGTCAAATGTAGTACCGCAGCTCTTCCGTAATGTAAGTGTATATATTGAAAACTCTGCCTTGAGGCTGTTATGAACCAGTGCAGTCTGTGAGCTGGAACAAAGGGATGAATCCAAACTCTTTTTCCAACTATACCTCACCTGTGCTCTGAGTTTTGCCCTTCAGCTCCCTATGCTTCTGTAAAATGGAGCTCCTATCCACCATAGAGGGTATACAGGGACTTAATTAATGTTTGCAAAGTGTTTTGAGATTCATGGTGACAAGTGCCATGCAAGCGTAAATGGAACTGATTATTATAGCATGTGAGCAAACATCTACTGATCCACAAATTAACACCTGGCTAATAGCACATGCGAGGTTGGACTGACATCCGTTATTTAAGAAAATGTGATCCTTGATGAATTTTTTTTAATAGTTGGCAGTTGCTAGAACAGAATACATATTACTTCTGAGTCTAACTTCAATTTTCCAGGCTGATCAATCACCGTTACTGCTTTACAGTTCAGCTGGTCCTACTCTAAATAGTTAGCGTAAAACACAAAGTGTTATCATCTTCATTAAATAAAGCATTGAAGTATTTGAAATGCAAATACTATATAAATATAAAAGTTCATTATAGTGGCCTACATTTTTTCATTATCAGATCCAGTTTGAACTAATGCTTAGCCAGTGTTATTACCATTGGCTTTTATTTTAAATGAGCAGTCCCATGGAAGCTCCGTAGATGCTCACCAGGATATCTTCACACAGATCAGGATTCAGGAGACTAAAAAAGAAATTTGTCCTGTGAAAGATGCTTTGTCAACTACCTATTTGATGGTTTCTTCTGTCTTTCCATAAAAGTGTCTGAAATAGGCTGTTTCCTGAGACAGAGGACAAGAGAGTATTTTGATCTGGTTTGGTACTGGCATCCTCCTCTCCCTTCAAACAAAAATATGTTATATTATATACTATATGCTATTTGCCTTGAACAGGAGGGACTGTCTCTCTGCAGATGCCCAGTTAAGAATACCAGCCTCTGAGTTTCTTAAGCATACATTTTATATACTAACCACAGGACCATGCTGCTTTGTGATACCTTCCTGTTTGTGGGTGTAGGCTGGCTGTTCTGGCATCAGCCTGTGTACATCAGGTTGTTAGGAGGTGATCCATAATGGGATGTTGATATAGTGTTAGTAGATTTACTGGAGACTTTATTCTCTAGTAACTTCCTGTACAAGTATTAGTGGTGGGTGTCAGGTTTAAATGCCAGCAGGCCTGCATCTGAGGAATTAAGTCCCAATGACTGGAAAAAGTGAAATATAACCCCCATTTTCAAGAAGAGGAAAATGGATGAGCCAGGGAACTACAGACCAGTCAGTCTCACTTCTATGTCTGGCAAAATCTTGGAGCAGATTCTCCTGGAACACTTGATAAGCCACATGAAAAACAACAAGGTGCTTGGTGACGGCCAGCATGGTTTCATTAAGGGGAAATCCTGCCTGACCAATTTGGTGGCCTTCTATGGTGGGGTTACAGAACTGATGGACAGAGGAAGAGCAGCTGATGGCATCTACCTGGACTTGTGCAAAGCATTTGATACTGTCTCACATGACATCCTTGTCTCTAAGTTGGAGAGACATCAATTTGATAGGTGAACCACTTGGTGGATAAAGAACTGGATGGCCTCACACAAAGGGCTGTTCTCAATGGTTCAATGTCCAGCTGGAGACTAGTAACGAGTGGCATCCCTCAGGGATCAGTGCTGGGACCGGTCTTGTTCAACATCTTTATCTGTGTCAGGGACAGTGGGATTGAGTGCGTCCTCAGAAACCTTGACAATGACACTGAGCTGTGTGGTTCGGTTGATATGTTGGAGGGAAGGAATGCCACCCAGAGGGACCTTGACACACTTGTGAGGTGGGCTGATGACAACCTCATGAAGTTTTAACCATGGTAAGTGCAACGTCCTACACCTGGGTCGGAGCAACCCCAGGCACACCTACAGGTTGGGCAGAGAAGAGATTCAGAGCAGCCCTGTGGAGAAGGACTTGGGGGTGTTGGTTGATGAGTAAAATGAACATGAGTCGGCTTCAGTGTGTGCTTGCAGCCCAGAAAGCCAACGGTATCCTGGGCTGCATCAAGAGGAGTGTGACCAACAGGTCGAGGGAGGTGATCCTGCCCTTATTCTCTGCTCTCGTGAGACCTCACTTGGGAGTATTGGGTACAGTTCTGGTGTCCTCAACATAAAAAGGACATGGAACAGAGCCTTTGGTGGCATGTTTTAGTGGAACTAGATGATCTTAAAGTCCTTTCCAACTGTAATTATTCTATGATTCTATGATTTCAAGGAAGCTGATGGATCTGACATCCAATCAAGGTTCCCAACACATCATACAATGGCATTTGGATGTTTCAGTATGAATGTGTGTCAGTGGGATGTGGAGAATGTCCCTGTACGTGGAACAGGATGCTGTCTACCCCGGGGGGTAGGCTTGTATACTTTCCTCCTACCTCATCTGATACTCCGTTACAACAGCTACTTAACAGTACCAAGGAGGCATTATTGATGTTAGAGTACTTTCCAAGCAACATGAGACAGGGAAAAGTATTTTAAATACCGCTCCAACAGAAAGACTTCAGCCTTCTCTAGCAGCTAAATCAGAACAAAGATTAGCTCTCCGTGTTTGCCCCGGAATAGTCAACAGCACACAAAGTGCTAAACAGCACATTTTCTAAAATACGACCACCAGGAAAGTGACATTAAATGAGCTCCAAGATATATGATCCTCCTTTAAACCATGCATACTAAACACATGCAGTAGTGTGATGAGAATAATGGCTCTAATCCTCCCTCTTCACATCACTGTGAGCTTCAAGAGTGGTTCTGGGCAGTCTAGCTGACCCAAAATTTAGAAAACAACAAAACTCTGGTCAGAGTATACATCAACCAGCACAAAATTCCGATCAACTTCACTGCCTTTGGTTTTGGTTTATGTGTGTGTTTTATTTGCCTTCTTCAGAAGAGTAAGAGTTACAGTGCTGAGACAAGACTGCTCCTAAGCTCAGCAGGACAGTACAATGCATAGCTAAAAATATGTTAATTTGGGTTTTTCATTCCTTTGCTTTGTGATATTGGAAAATATCAGGACTACTTTTATAAGTGCATGAAATAATTCATTTTTAGTAAAGCTTTAAATCAAGCAACATTAAGAATTAGGAGCAGAAAATGAGAGATCAATTAAAAATGCACAAAGCAGCTTGTAAAAATAACTTTCTAATCAACAGTCACTATCTTTAAAATGTGCTAAAAATGAAACTGTCTCCTCCATAGAACACGTTGTGAACCTAAATCTGTTTTATTTCCAAGGAAAGCATTACCTGCCATTAGTAACCTGCATGGACAATTTTCAGATTACATAGGCTTTCAAAATTCTATATGTGGAAGACCTCAATTTTGAGCACCCTGTTTTTACGTTTAGATGGAATAATGGGCAGAGAGCTTGTAATTGACCTTTTTATGCAGATTTCAATTTGCTTCTGAGTTTTGAAAAGCCAAAATTTACACACTCTCCCACCTCTGCTCTTCAAGTGTAAGAGACATTGTAAGCCCTGGGAGGAAAGGTAGCACTGCTCTGTGGTTAGCCACCAGTGACCTTCAACAGCTGTAGCTTGACTTTCTTACCATTTCAGCAAACATTAATGTAAATACTGTAAATTAAAATTACTCCAACACAACAGAAACAAGTTTAAGTAGCTTGCTGATTTCAACAGCTTCTTACCAGTTAATACAAAAATTTGCTGGGTTTATCTACCATAATGAAGCTGAACTATGTGAGTGGAGATGAGGGAAGACCAAGTCTTTCTCCAAGGTTCAAACTTGCATGGTTGCTTGAATGACCAATGATTGTTGATGAAAGAAAGAACTGATCCAAGGAGTCATAGCTGCAAACCTGTTAGGCTTTTTAATTCTGCTCAGTGGTAGTAACAAAGCTCAAATGGTGGCAGCTGGTTCACCATTACAGTGAATTTTAGACTGTGGTTAGTGTTTTAGGACTTTCCTGGTGGCTTGTTCCTTACCTTTGTACCTCCTTGTTCTTCCACATGGAGGCAGACTGAGCTTTTGGCACACGTTCAATGGAATTCACCAGTTCTTCCATAAGAAGTCTGAAAAGACATCCATTCTAACTAAATTAGCATTTCAGCCTTTCATACAGGAGAGAACTTTGTCCCAAATGCTTCCAAAATACCACATTATTAGGCAGTTTTAAAAAGGGTTTTTTTCCCAGAGGCATCCTACCCCTGTTTCTTCACTGAGTGTTTCAAACTTAAGCTAGCTCATTTCTATCTGCTGGTTGCAACAGCAGTAGATCTGACCCACTGGGTTATGGGTTATTGGGAAAGTGGAAAGACAAGAGGAACTCCCAAATCTTTAGCTGTGCAAGATGATTTCTTTGCTATTGACTACTTGTCATATGGAATGCGACAAAACATACAAAGAAAACTCATTAGCCAATGCTTGTTTATCACTTAGCGAAGTCAAGAACATTGTCAGAGTGAACTCTCCTCATCTACAAATGCACAATACAGCGCTCAAGACAGAAAAATGTCAAGCATTAAAAACTGTCATTGCAGATTTCACTGCCCAAAACTGAACAGCATTTGTAATTGCATGAATGTTTCCCCTTAAAGTAGAAGTCAGATATAACTGCAGAAGAACGGCACCTGGAATTACTTGAGGTGGAGAGAACCACACCAATATATTCTTCAACAAGACGATGCTTGTTACCTTGTTATATTCCAGAGGTCTACTACTAGTTCGTATTTATACAATTCCTTTCACCTACAAGGGCCTTCAGTTTCTGTTTGCTTTTACACAATGGGAGAATTACTCTGGAATGGAAAGTTTACATAGAACCTTTAACAGACAAAGATTCCTACCCTGAAGTGCTAACAGAGAGGTCCACTTACCATGGCCTAAACTGGTCTCTAATTATTTGTCCTGGGTTCAGCAGAAGCAATCATTTTTATCCTTAGTAGCCAGTGCAGTGCTGTGTTTCTGACTTTCAGCCTAGGATTGATGCTGATAACACCGATGTTTTTAGTTGTTGCTAAGTGATGTTTCCTCTGACCAAGGACTTTCTGAGTCTCATGCTCTGCCAGGCAGGAGAGGAAGCAGAGACAGGACACCTGACTCAAACTGACCAAAGAGGTATTCCATACCACAGCACGTCATGGCCAGGATATAAAGTGGGGGCAGTTACCCGGAAGGGCCAGATCACTCCTTGGGTCGGTCTGGGTATCAGTCAGTGAGTGATGAGTGGTTGTATTCTCTTTCCTTGTTATTACCCTTATCATTGTTATTATTGGTGGTAGCAGCAGTGGCTTGTGTTATACTTTAGCTACTGGATTGTTCTTATCTCATCCCGTGGGAGTTACATTCTTCTGATTCTCCTCCCTATCCCTTTGGGAGAAGGGGGAGGAAGGAGGGGGGAGTGAACGAGCAGCTGTGTAGTTCTGGGTTGCCAGCTGAACTTAAAGCACAACATTACTGAATGTGGCAGCTGCTCTTCATGAGAGATGCACACAGTGCAACTCCAGTGAGACTTCACCGAGGACCAAACCTACAGCCTTTGGTACTGACCTTACCCAGTCAACAGACAATTTGTAAAAAAAGACTACGAAATTTGATGACCAAGTATTAAGTTTTTGACTGCATTGTCAGGCCTTATATTTTCTACTTCAGTCTCATATATATGCTGTTTTTCTCTCTTTGGAGTTCCTCTTTGGAATTCAGTGCTTATGTATCTCAACTGCCATTTGAGATGACACCAGCTTAAATTCCCCTCCACGGTGTGAAGGAAAGTGTGATACTACAGATTTCAAACACTGAAAAACAACAAGGCAATAATCAAAGTCATTTACTGTTGAAAAGACTGGTGATTCCTCTTTTGTTTAAGGAAGCAGAGAGGAGCAGGAGAGATCTTTGATTCTTGGTTTTTGAAGGTTTGAAGTTGGCTTTATGGTAATTGCTGTCCAAGGTGCCTCAGTCCACTCAAGATCTACCGTTCCACACCTACTGCCTACACAAAGCAGCTGCTGTAAATGCTGAAGACAGATAGTTCCAGAGGTTGGAAAACATTGAGTTAACACATTTGCAGCACTAAGGACTTGGCTGGTGCTCAGCTACTGCCTAAGAGCCTCTTTAGAACATCAGACACCACTCCTCTACCCATATTGTCCTTTACACCTTTTGCTTAGCAGTGATGAAAGAGAAGAGAATATTATGGGGCTTTTTACCTGCCAATTTGAACAGTGGGCTCAGTGGCATAAACTGTTCCAGTGAATCCTGTGTATTCTGTGATATAGGGCAATGCCATCATGCAGTGATAGTTTGAGATCAAGATTACATCTACCGTGGAGAGGTCAAGCAGCTCAGTCTGAAAACAGAGGAAAGAGATAAGCAACATGTAACCCTTTCATGTAGCTTAAGCAATGGCAGAAAAACTCCCTGTTCTTTTTTTCTTTAAATTTTATATTGCAGAAATACAATCAGTTTAAAAAAACAGGGAGGGGCATGTGCCAGCTCTGGCAAAGAAATGACATTTCCTTTAAATTCATAATATTTATTTAAAAAGCCCCCTAAAATTATTCCCTTCTAAATTCTAAAATGGAAACCATGTCCTGGGTTTGTCTGTCTTTCATGTAACGAAATGGCTGCTGTTAAAAGAGGCTCAATGATTACACTTTTATCAAAGAACTGCTGTGTGCACTTCCTTAAGGAGCTTCCTTAGGAACACTGGGTAGACACCAAAACTTCCACAGTTAGTGATTTAGCACTGTGTCTTATATTTTTTTTCTGTGGCACATAGTACCCCAGGAGAGTGAGAGAGATGAATGTAGACTGTACTTATTCTTATGCTTAAAATAATTCTCATATTTTCACAAACTAAATGCTTGGCATCTTTATCATTCATGTTTTCTACAACATGAGATTAAGCTCATTCATAGGATGCAAAAAATCAGATGGGTGGATCCAACTTGTTTTGATGTGACAGCTTAGACGGTAGTTCAGAGACGGAAAGATTTCAAACACTGCTAAAAGAATTTTAATTAGAAATATTTACTGGTAATGCTATAACACAAATGGTGTCAAGTCAGAAATTTACAAGATATATGACCTCTAACTGAGTTATTATAGAGCAGCTAATGGAATTCAACACTCATCAAGCACATATTATCTGATTACAAGGCTTGGTCCAGCAATTTGAATGAAAAAGACAAGAAAGTAGGTCACTCAGCTTTTCAGAGGGCTGACATGGTGCTCTGGTGACAAGCTGCTTAACTCATAGCTAAGTGTTCATGATTTCAATCCGTGATCACAGCTAGTATTGGAGGCATGATCTCCAAGCTGAGTGTAGTAGGTGAAACACCATCCCCAGATTTGTGACAAGGTACCCTTTTATCTTACTAAGCTTGTCAGGCAGAAATACTCTCTATGCAGTGTCAGTCTGCTGACGCCTGCTCCTACCAAGGTGGCTCTTCATGCCTTCCCTTCCAGTTGCATCCAGACCATAATCACATGGCCCAGCAGTGTGCACTCCCAGCCCAGAAAGTCAACCATGTCTTGGGCTGCATCACTAGCAGCATGACCAGCAGGTTGAGAGAGGGGATTCTGCTCCTCTACTCTGCTCTTGTGAGACCCCCCTTGCAGTCCTGCACCCAGCACTGGTGTCACCAATAAAAGAAGGATGTGGAGCTGTTGGAGCGAGTCCAGAGAAGGCCACAAAGATGCTACAAGGGCTGGAGCAGCTCTGCTGTGGAGACAGCCTGAGAGAGCTGGGCTTGTTCAGCCTGGAGAAGAGAAGGCTCCCAGAAGACTTTAGAGAAGCTTCCAGTGCCTAAAGGGGCTGACAAAAAAGCTAGAGGAACTTTTTGAAGGGGCTGTAAGGACAAGACAAAGGGGGATGGCTTTAAGCTGACAGAGGGAGATTGAGATGAATCTTGGGAAGAAGTTCTTCCCTGTAAGGGTGGTGAGATGCTGGCACAGGGTGCTCAGAGAAGCTGTGGCTACCCCATCCCTGGCAGTGTTAAAGGCCAGGTTGGATGGGGCTTTGAGCAACCAGGGGTGTAGTGGAAGGTGTCCCTGCCCATGGCAGGGCGATGGAACTGGATGAGCTTTAAGGTTTCTTTCAATTAAAACCTTTCTATGATTCTATGAAGTGGAGAGTCACTCAGCCCCTAGCAACCCATCAGGAGGATACAGACTACCACTTTCCAAGCTTAAGCATCTCACATCTTAGCATGCTAGAAGTACTTACTAAGAGGATGAAAAGGGTGTCAAACCAAAGCAAAGTAAAATGTTCCCTGGGACTTGTGGCAATTTCACAAAAAGTGTGTATGAACAGAAGATTAGAATATTTCTTGAATGTGAATTCAGACAGACCAGGGGGTTGCCAAGCAAACATAGGGCTGCATCCTGCACTCTGACACGTGGAGCTGAGACAGCCTCTTATCACCTTGCAGCTTCTAGGTTACATTCAAAACTTGGCTTTCTTTGGCAATGGTGTTCCTGGAAGTGATACCGTGACTCTCAAACTAACTGCTTTTGCATACAAGTTTCTTCAAAAGAAGTGGCATGGAAGGAGACAAAGAAAAAGGCAAAGGCTCTTTCACACAAGCTCCTTCTTAGACTGTTCTGCCAAACATCAACAACATTTCTGCTCTGCAGATGCATTCTGTAGGCCATGACATCTGAACCCTCCCCCAGACAGGGGAGCCTATGAAGGTAGAGATGAGAGCTGTGTACAACTAGCAGATCTGTTTCTAGGGCTTGTGGAGAAGATCTGGCACCTCCTAGGAACTTTGAGAACAAGCATTTGAGAGGCCATTTGTAAAGTCCCTACAATGGTGACATGCAGCTAGTTTGGATCTCCTAGTTATAAGAGAGTTACATTCAGTGATAACACTGATACAAGGAAGAAACAACTCTCCACCAGTCATATTTAAAGCTACACATGTGGGTATTTTCCAGCCCAACAAAGTAACCAGAAAGCCTAGCTGAAGCACCCTAAACCCCAGCAGATTATCATTACTGTATATGGCCATAGGGAATCCAGAACATAAGCTCTGTCCTCCCCAAGATCTGGGCCGTAACAGCACTTTCTAGGTACAAAGATGCTTCCTACACTCCTCCCTTGTACAGGACAGTAAACAGAATGCTCACAAGAACCTCAGATTATTAAGTTTTTGTTGTTTTTTTTTTGTGTGTGTGTGTGTTTTTGTTGTATTCCAGTTGGGGAAAACGAGCAATTACACATAGACCTGTTGAAACCACTTGCCAAAAACAGTGCCAGAGATGCCAACTTGCTTAGAAGAACCAAGACAACAGGAATCAGAAGCAGCAAGAGGTGAGTTGAATGGAATGAAAAGACAGAAATGCTATCGCCAGTACCCCAGCAAAGCTGACAACCCCCCAGGAGTGTTTTGTACTTCCTGTCAACAGGGTGAGGCAGAAAGGACAAAAAACAAATCACTGCCCAAAAGCAATTGTCTCTGTCTTTGAAAGACAGAAAAAACATCCCAACATGAAATGAAAGAACTGATGTTATCACAGTTCGAACACAGCTGAGGGAAAAGGATACTATTCCCAGACTACTCCTTGTCGTTTACCCCAACAGCTCCTTGCTCAGCTTTTTACTCTTCCTGCTCTCCTACATACACCGTTAACTGATCAGTCAGGTAATCACAGTTAATTTTCAATAATCTTTCCTTCTTTCTTTTGGTGTTTTTTTTTTTTTTAACACAGCTATTCTTGGAAAAAAAAAAACAGCCTGGGAGCAGCCACTTACAGTTATGTCATTGTATTTGAAGGTAAAGCCCTTCTCTCAAAGAGGCAGTAACGAATAGATGAGGAGGCAGCAAAACTTTTCAACCTCAATTTGCTGCCAGCAGAACAGCACATCTGAGCATAGGGCAGCAGAATCAAACAGTGGCTTAACCACACAGTCGGCTCCCCAGGGGAGCCCCACGAGGCAGGTCATGCATCTGTGGTTAGAGACAAGTAGTTTTCCTTGTCTTCATTCACTGCCCTTATCTAGATCAGCACATGTATCCTGTCATACTCAAGTACAGCTCAGTCATATTGTCTTTGGAGGCTTTGGAAGTCTCATAAAAAGAGACAGTGAAGTCTTATTCTTCTGTGAGATACTGATCTGCTCAAGTAGACCTTCCAGTTTGCCCCAAACCATTGTTGAAAAGGCCTGTTTCCACCCTTTTACCAGCATCATAGATACTAGAGGCACCTTAACAACACACAGGGTCTAGTAGCATTATTTACCGAGTGCTGATAAATTTAATAATGCAGCAAGTTTCTCCCACGTGATAGAATGGAATCAGATTTTTCAGCATGAATTTGAACAAACTCACCTCTGGTAAACAGAACTCTGGCACGGAATCTACAAACACATGGCCAGAGCACTCCTTTAGTTCCTGTAAGAAAAGCACATCAACAGAAAAGACACAAAATTACAATGCAATGTTACTCCAGTGCAGCAGATTTTGCTCTTTCAAAGCCTTTTCTCTAACCCAGGTAATTTCCAGCCCACTCCTACATAATGTTTATCCCTTTTCTAGATAAAATTTGCTATAAGCAGACTTCAAGGGATCAGAGATCAGAGGATAATTTGGAGGAACAGACACAGCGCTCTGGTAGATAAGGGAAGAGACCCTGGCTCTTTCTGGCTGGTTTTGCCATGGCCATGGAGGAGGTGCGGTCCTGTGAACCTGCATTTTCTCTGCTCTTCCAATTGCAAATGTATTGGCTGTGAAACGTGTAACAATGCAAGCCAACTTTGTCGATCAGAAGTAAAGTACGAACTGAAAAGTGGGTCATGAAGACCACTCTTCTCGGAACTGCTGCTCTTGTAAAGGTGTGCACAGCGCCTTTACACTGCCCTGCCTTCCTTACAAGTTTGGAATTTAGCTTTCCCAATAACATCAAATCTTTTCTGTCTTAATAGGAGCAGAATACGATTTTTAGCCCGTGTCAGAACACTTGATAGAACATGTGCCGTGGATCTAAGCTCTGCATAGCACTTTTTGTTAGACTTATCTCTACTGGATCTTTAGTTCTCTATTTTCTTCCTTCTTTTTCAAGGCTGACATCAGAAATCTTTGTCACATGAAAAGTCACATTCTTCAGGATCATGTATGGAACAAAAACATTCCCAACTTTAGTCCTAACACACCTCACAGGCTACCTGCTCTGCCTTCTCTTGTGGATGCTTCTCTTGCTTGTCCCAAAGCGAGTGGTCTCAGTCAGCTTCAGACTGACAGAATTAAAGATTGAATCCAATTCTTAATAATTACAGTGCACCTGCCAACTAATAACGAATGAGCAATTACATCTAGTGGCAGAAGTCTCCTAACCTCATCTCAAGGGTGTTCAAAATGATTAAAACTGGATCGCAGCAAATTTCAATGCCTCTCCAGGACTTAAGTTTTATAACTTGTCATCCAGAAAGTGCTGTAACAGAAATGTCCACCTGACATGATAAAACACTCCCCTTTGACTCCTTCTCTTGCCTTTTTCCAGCACGGGTCAAAGAATTTACCATTCCAAGCAGTTACAATGGTCAAGGTGAAGGTAAGAGATGCTGCCTTTAAATTTTTAACACTATTTCCACTGATGCTGAGTGAGTTTGAAGATTTTTCCCGAGCACACACTGCAGCAGCACCATAGAAATGTAAATACATCACATACAGAAATACACTGACAGCCTACCCATTTGCTGGACAGAAGGAAGACCAAAGCTCTGAGACCAAGGCTGGGGCTCAGGAGAAACAAATTCCAGGGGATTCAAGCTGAGCAATTTCATTTCTTCTCTGAGCCTCTGTAGATGTATGACTGCCAGTTAGCATGTGCTCTGAATAGAGCTGTTACTATTTTACTAACAGAAATGCTGCCTGTACAGATTCTTTTGTCTCCAATGAGAAGAAAAATCAGGACTTTAATCTATGATCTTACTCTTGTCTGTAAAAATCAGATCAATCCATTTTGTCCACCTCAAAGTCCCCTACAAAAGCAACTATTATTACTGCTTTCCTTTAATGTTCACATAGTCAGTGAACAGTCTATTAAAACTGTATTTTTTCTACTGATACCTACTGCTGCACATATTTGAAATGTATCTGCCTATTTTACCAACATCTGACATATTTTTGTGTTCATTGTTCCCCTATGGCAGACAAAGCTGGACACTGCAGCGCCTAGTTTTGGTTGAAGCCCCAGCTAAATTCTGCCTACAAAACTAATGCAATGAAAAGAGGGGAAAAGAAAAAAAAATCTATGCCTCTCATGTAGCTGGGTAGGTCCCATATCTTAGAATTAGGGGGCTGGAAATAATATCCTCCCTGCTACGTCCAGCAGCAGAACACATGTTGATTTCAGAGGCCAAAGACATGCTTTTCCTCTGTAAGAGACCTCCCATGAGGGGAAAACCATTCACTTTTTCACAGTTCTCCTGCCTAAAAAGGGTATGATACCAACCTCATTTATAAGCATGCTATGAAGCTTTAGTGGTGGAAAAGTGAGACTGTTGAATAAAAGGCGCTCTAAGAAGGCAAAGCACTATTTTTTATGGAGCCCCATGAAATAAGAAAATATTCATACTGATGATTTCTGCATTTTAAGAGGATTTTTTATAAAGCTAGGCTACCTCTGAAGACTGAAAGCCTCCATGTTGCTATTAGCATTTTGTTTCAAAATGTTCTGCTCTACAAGGACATCGTGGCTGATAAAGGTACACACAGAAACCTTTGCGATGAGTCAGCATGGAAGTATTGTTCATGCAGTGCAGGCTCCTAACCTGTCAGGGAGCTTACTGCATGCAAGAAAATTCTAACCATCACTATAGTACCTTGTCCAGAAATGTGCTTCCATCTTTCAAAACCCAACCAGGAAGTTTGGACAGCCTGGGGCTGCAGAAAAAGAGAAAAAGCATTATTGCAATATTAATTATACCATTACCAGCTGCTAAGCATAGACCTTCTATTTGGTGTCATACAGGAAAAAAACATTTCTGTCTCAGGGATCTAACAATCTCAATAAAACAGATAGACAGTAAAAAAGAGGATGCATGCAGGGAGTTTGATTTTTGGTAATTTACAGTGAGAGTTTCAAAAAAGTTCAGCACTGATTACACTGCCCTGTGGTGAAACTGGGTGCAGAAACAGAAGTTAGGGAAACAACAAACCCTATGCCTGAAAAAATACAAAACCACCTTAAAACTGCTCTGGGACAAATATTCCCATTAGCAATGGCAGGGAAAGACCAATGCTCTGGACTAAGTAATTTAGAGACACAAAAGTTGTGATTTCACATCCACACAAACCAAAGTTTCATGTTGAAGTTTCACCCCAAAGACCCACATCAACAGCTCTACAGCGCATTTACCTGTGTTGGAAGGACAAAGGGGGAAGGAGGTTTTGCTGTCAACTGCATGTTTTAAGCTGGCAGGTCTGGTACCAGCCAGCAACGGCAGGGCCCCTTTTTTTAATTGCTTTAAATATTAATAAAGAAACTTCAAGGTGGATGTTGCAATCCTGAGTTTACAGTAGCAATTGCTACAGCATTTCTTGCTACCATAACTGACTTATTCATACCTCACATTGACATCTGATTTTTGTATGAGCCTGTAACTTAGCTCTAAACTCACTGTGTTCAAGCATATCTACAGAAATTCCAAAATGAAAAAGCTGAGGACACAAAGAAATTGAAGCCACCTGGAACCAAGATCTGTGAGAACCTCAGATTTGGAGACTCGAGATCTCACTTGCAATGAAATCTGCAAGCGTTGTGCACAAGCCCTACAGACAAGCATGCTTATATTCTATCAGGGCTTTCAAATTTAAGAACTTGGAAATAGGAAGTAATGATAGTGCTCAGAGGAATGCTGTGCTCAGTCGAACATCAATATAAAAGAACAAATCCTAATTTGCACTCCAGAAAGTTGAAGGGAAGGAAAAGGGGGAAACCTAAGACTCAAGGAGTGAAGTCAGAAGGTAACGGGTGAGAACAGAAGGATATGTCATTGAGAAGCTATACCAGAGAAGTGTAACCCCCTTTTATAAGGATAAGGACTAAATCTGAAGAAGTGTGATTATAGGAAAGATGAGGTGGCTAAATGTACTCCCCATTGCCACATTCAATAGCACAACTTAAAAGCAGCATTTTGGAGACTGAGGAGGCTGAGTAGAATTGGTGCAGTGAGAGTAAAAGAGCTATGAAAAAAAAAATGGGGAAAAAGTGAGAATAAATCATTCTGATATGTGCAATAACTTTGACAGACAAGGGAGAAGACAGAAGTCTTGGTTGGAAAGGACACCTAAAGGTCTCTAGCCCAATGTCCCTAAGGCAGCAATGGAACAGGTCAGCCACAGGCCCAGCTGCGTCTTGCAAATCCCCAGAGCATGAGTTTCTACAGCCTCTTTGGGGACAGGTGAAATTGCTACCTAGGCTTTCCAAGACATAGCATGTGGCCATTAGCCCCTTATACTGAATGCCACTGTAGAGTTTGGCTCTGTTGCCTTTGTAACTTTCTTTCAAGCAGCTGTAGGTGACTGCTAACTCCCCACCTCACCTCCTCTGCCAGACTGAACAAGACCCTCAACCAGTCTGCAGTCATAGGCTCCAGACCCTGACCATCTTGAAGCTCCCCTGAACTCCTTCTTCAGTTTCTTAGCCTCTCTTTTTGACTGGAAATCCAAACCTGGATCCATGTGTGGTTTCACCAGCATCCGGCAGAACAGAATAAGCTCTCCCTGATATGCTTGCCCTGCTCCCTCTAATTTAACCTAGCATGTGCTTTACTTTACTCATGATGAAAGAGTACTATTGACTTGTACTAAACCTGGCATCCACAGGAGAGCATACAGTCTTGTCAGGAGAGGTAAAATTAGCTGGTAAGTCTTGTGTGGGGGTGAAAGTGGAATAAACAACACAGAACAGAAAGGACTCTTTACTTTGGAGCCAAGAAGTAACACAGTTCCTGCTGACATAGATTTGACATTGTAATAGAGTGATTAATATAAAACAGCTAGAACTGTCCCATAAATAATGTGAGCAAGTGTGTCATGGCTAGACAGGAAAGGTTAAGAGCTTCCCACATGTTCATTTTACCGTTTTGCATTTGACTTTGGTACAGGGGAGAAAATTCCAGTTGACAAACCTCCTTTAAAGTATGTGATGGGGCATAAAGCGTTTGGCAACTGCAGGTACTTTGCACATGCTCCATTGGCTAGTGAGAACAAGGACTGCCATTTCCAGGACAAGGTGGAATCAAAATACCTCTTGACAGGTTTTTTTTTGAAGAGCAAAGAACTCCAAAAAATGCCCAGTCCCTTTAATGACACAAACACTACAGAACTTTCATCTCACAGATTAAAGCAGTCTCTCAAAATGTTTGCTCAAGGAGGGCCCCATGCCAGGTACAACACAGGATTTAGCTGCATAGCAAAGATCCTCTGTAATATCATACCTTTAAGCTCCACAGAGGTAAAACCCAGGGCACTTTGCAGACCACATTCTGAGACTTGCAGAACCCAAGTGGTTCATGGATCATACTCTGGAGACCTCTGGTTTAAAGACACCGGAGAGAAGCATAGCTATGGCACATGGGTCTATTTCAGCATATCTGGTTCTGGGAGGACATACAGATGGTAATAATCTCAGATCTGACAAACCTCTGTTCAAGTTCTTGTGATGCTACGTGCCTCATGCTCAGCAGTCAGTCCTTCTTGTAGTCCCTCACCTGGAAACTGATGATACTATCAGCTCCTTATCATACTGCCATTTTGGTAATACACATTTTGAATTCCAGGGGTATTTAGACATCACAGTAATGGTACAACTATGAATAAGTCTTCATCCGGACTTTGTAGTGACGGCCACATTCCTCCTCAAGTTTCTAACTAACTTCCACAACTGCTTGTAGGACATCTGTTTTGTAGAGTACTGAAGAGATCAATTACTTGCCCAAGTCCTTGCTGTAAGGGGTGTTCAATCACCTTACCAGCAAGATTGATTGGATTTAAATCCAACTGTTTGCTCTGGATTCCAGTGGGCCATCAGGGGTCACATCTAACAGCCTTTCTTATTGAATTTGAGTCATTTCAGTGTAGACATTCTGGAGGTACTTGAGGAATTTCAGGTTGTGACCTGCAATTTGGCCCTTCATTCCCAGGGTCTGCTATCAGCAGACAAAGCTGGCATATCCAAGGGGAGCGCTGATGCCCACATTTCTAATGAACCTCTAAAGCCTTTGTTCAATCACCTAAATTTGCTACTTGTTCCTCACTGTTTCCTTTTTAATCTGGGGGGTGGGAGTGATTCGGAGAAAACTTCAGGAACAAACGCACCAGCAAAGTTTAAGCTGACAACCAGGTATTCCTTATTGCAGCACTGGGAGACATGGGAGACAGCTCCACCTAAGCGTTTGTCCCTGTATTGCTACATAAGCAGTCCTTATATACTGGGAATACATGAGGCTATGTATGAATTACATCATTTTCCAGAAAGTTTCCCCGCATGTGTACAAAAATGTGGTGGTGGTATCTGAGGGTGGTTTACTTATTTCAACAATCGCAGTAGATGTTTACATCAGCTTAATTAGTTCATTAACAAAACAGACATAGCAATCATCCTGCCCTACTTATCAGTTAATTTAGCTGCAGCCCATCCTGGACATCTGCTAGTCCCAGATACTCCCCATCCCCACGTCCTGTTTTTCTATCCTGTTTTTCTTACACTTATTTTGTACTAAGATCATAAGGACCTAAAACTACACCAACTACAACGGTTTATCTTATACAAGAATTCTCAGTATGTTCTCTAGCTGCACTTTACTTTTTTTCTTTTCTCTGAATCATGCACCTCAGTTATTTATCACTGCTACTGGTACAAAGCCATCAAACTTAATGTTACTTAAAACTGATTCTACTTATTTACAAAGCTTTGTATTTCATTTTGTGATTTTGTGCCTCCTTATCTCAGGAGAAAGCAAATGCAAGGCAATTCTCCATTTCCTAAATTTTCTGGATCCCCTGCAAATCTACTTCTGCCCCAAACGCTGTAGCTAGCAATTATGAAATGGGACAAAAAAAACCTACTACCACACTGATTTGTCTTAAGGCACCTGTTGCCTACTCTACAGCAGATCTTGAACTTCGTGTTCTTGTGGAACAATGCATACATTGTCTATTCTTTTCCTGTCAAACAATAACAAATCATAGGAAGTGCTGGACAAACTGATTTAACCTCATTAGGTCACTTACAAAACTCCCTTTCCCAGCCATATTCTCCCTTTCTTAATCAAGCCTTCCCTGAACTCAGAACGTTCCTCACTCGTTTCCTAATTGATCAAAATTACTAAATAGTTTTTGTGAAAACTCCTGTTGCTTCCTATCACCAAGAGTTTACCATTTCCACCCTTCCAACCACTCATTTTTGTAATTTATTCCATTTATGCAAAACATAAATCACCCTAACTGAATAAGCAAATTCACCTAAAAAAACAGGGAAAAGATCACTTTCTAGTTTGGTCATAGAAGGGAGTACCTTGACCTCAGGATTCTCTTCTAGATCCTACTTTTGTTTCATTGCCATTCCATTCTCATGCTCAGCTGCATGGATCTTTTGTTTATTTAATTTTTAAAAAGGAACACTTATGCAGTCAAGTCAACTAATGAGACTGTTAAGTGCTATTTTTCTTTGCATTAGTCTGTGCTCTGAAGAAAAGCCTGAGAAGATGGTTGTTAAACAGTACTTGCTGGGCTCCACTCACTCCATCTCAGTTATCCATTTATCTCATCTTGCATGAAGAAGCCAGAAAGATGACAGATATGTGACCTCACTTGTGCTGAGCAGTTGCAGCAATACTTTACTGAAGCTTAGAATAAATTATCTAGAAAAACCAATCAATAAATCCATAAAACGTCTTCCGTCTACTGAGCCAAAGGACGTTATTTTGATAAAGAGAATTTTTAAGTGAACAAAGTCTATTTATGATATCGGATGATGCTGTTCATTTGTACTCATCCCCTCCCTCCTTCCAATACACCATTTCACGCAGAGCACTCCAACTGCAACCCAAGAAGACATAGACAAATTGTGTACAGTCCTCAGAACATACCTCTGAACCAGTGGCAATGGGAGGAAATTGAGGGTCGACGTCATATCCAGTCCACAGTCCAACATGATAGTGGTGGATTTGAACTTGAGTACATTGCATGGTAAGGTTGGGTGTCCTGACAGGCAGTACTGCAAGAAGACGACCAGGATGAATTACTCATGATCTTTACTAACAGTGACCACCCCTCCCACCAAAAATTGCCTTTTTTTTCCTTTATTTTTAAACATGCTGTTTTATACACACCTGAACAAAAACTGATTTCCTATAAATCTGTGTCTTACACCTATGTGTGTTCATTGAGATTTCCTCAGGTATTATGGAGGCATTACGGGGTGGATTTTCTTCAGACAAAGGTTGAGAGGATGGCATAGCTTCTTTTCCAATTTAGAACACATGTAGAATCTCTTGTTGTTTTTTTTTTTCCTAAAAACCACCTATTTTCACAAAAGTCCCAAAACACTGGTTTCTTCAAAACATGGTCCTACTGGTAAAACCTGGCTGAATTCACCTAGCAAATTTGAAAACTCCCTGGGGTGGAAAAAGAGGGAGAGAATCCCTTGCAGGAACACAAGTTTTATTTCCCTAAGAAACCAGCCTAAACAACCAAACAAGGCACAGCCCCAGCCTTCTGCGGCTGCTTGGCACAGATCAGCAGGAGAAGCTGTAGTGTGCACCGAAGCAGCTCTAGGGCATGCTCTCACCTGCTTTTTGTCTTGCTAAATGCAAACCGGAAACACCAGGGAAGGACAACCACATCTGAATGGAAGGGTTTGTGTACTGAGAAATCCCAACTGCTTTGTAAGCTTAATGAGCCAGTGCGCAGGTTATGTACTGGGACACTACACTATCATTGAGATGCTGTCACCTCCTGTACCCAGAGTGGCAAGCACTTAACAAGGCACAGGAGCAGCTGAAGCTTTGAATAAGAAGAGCAGTGAATAAAAATGCCAGCTTTAAAATGCAGGGTTTGAAACAAAAATGCCTGAATAGATCATGGACGCCTCGAGGTGAGTGTTTCTCTTCTTTGAGAAGGATTAATTCCTTCAGGGATTGCAAGTAAAAGAGATTTTGCATCTGGAATGAAGGTTTTTGCATCTCTGAAGTCTGGGCGTCTGGCAGCTCAGGTGGTCGAACTTTAGCTTTTAAATTAAAGTTTTGATCAATTAAAATGAAAAATATCAATTAGTTGGCCATGCATTGCATGAAAACCAGACTCAGTCATTTTCTAAGTCATTTATAGTTATGGTTGCTCTTTGTACTTCATTCGATGAAGAGGAAAGAAGGTAGATTAATAATTTCACTTCCTACCTCTGCTCACGAGACATTAGCACAGGAACGCAAGTGCCTGGATTAGCAACTCCCAAGGAGTCTATTAAATACAGTCATCAGAAACGTGTTTTAAATTATACTTAAATATTAAAAAGCTACTAAGGCACCAATATTAAATTAAAACGATCACAAAGACTTTTGTTTTAAATTCAAAGTCTTGGTTATTAAGGAGCAACATTACATTTTGCCTACTGTTAGCAAAGTTCAAAACAACTGTGAAAAGCCAGGCTGGTGAAAAGGGGAGTACACAGGTAAGGAATTCAGTTGGTTTATTTGTAAATGTAAAATACACATGTGGAATTAAGTTCTTGCCAGACCAGACCTTTGACAGTTGATGCTATAAATCCAAGCAAATAGAAAGAAACAAAAGAAAAAAAAATATGAACTGAACTATTTTTGCAGCTTTTGAATTATTAGTAATTAAAAAAGGCAATGAAACATCACCACTTTTATCAGCAAAACACTTTCTTGCTTTTACTAAAATCATGAAGATCATGACCCTGACATCTCCGAGCTAACTGGAAAATCTTTCTTTTCTTCTTTAAAAGCATCTAAAATAATCTATATCTGTGGCTGTCATGCTGTGCTAAATGGATTCCAGGGAGGCAATGAGTTCTTTCTACCAGATTCAAGTGAAGCAAATAAGACCTAAAAAAGCAGTTCATATCTTAATAGAGCCATTTTCATAGGTGACATTTCTGAGCCTGTACCTCTATTAGAATTTTAGACTAGTAATCTGAGAATCTGAGTGTTTGTACTATATACATCTCTATATGCACTATAAATACGATAATTTTTACCCAGTTCTTATTTGCTACTGTTTAAAACAGATCCAGGGATTCCAGTCACTAATATTCCTGACTGGACTGAAATGCACATCCTTTCTGCTCTAAGATTTGTTTCCTTCCATCTTTATTCCCTTATGGCTAAAGATTGGTGCAGTGAACACACTAGGGTGCCTAAATAAAAAGCAGTACTAGAAAAAAAGGCACAAAACATACAGAAGATACCAACATGCCCAGCTCAGCTCACAGCCTTCTTGGCAGCCTTTGTAGACTGGATGGAAGTTTGACAGAGTGGGGCAGAGAGATCAGAATGTGGGGGCTTATTCCAGCTGCTGAGGCTCTCACAGCAGCAGGTTCTCAGATCAGAGCGTCTCTGGTGATCTCATGGATGGCAATGTGACAGAAAAGAGATGACTGTCTCACACTAGCAGCTCCAAAACATGCAAGATTTTGCAGGTTAAAGCCAGTGCTTTGAATTCCAACAAATACTGCAGTGCATTCTTCCAGTGTTAATATCACATGCTACCTTAAAATCTAAGGGGAAGTTAGCAACTAGATTTGCCTGGACCAAAGCACATTTGAATTTGTGGGAGTCTGACATTTTCGCTGGACTCTGAAGCAAGTCTGGAGTCTGTCACCTCTCCCTTGCTCTTCCAAATTCCACCCAAATAGATGGAAAAAAAAAAAAAAAAGAAAGGATGAAATAACATCCAGCTCCTCTCACCACAACCCGGAGATACAGGCACATCTCCAGACAAATGTAAGATCAAGAATTGGTATGAACCCCAGGCCTTAAAACATTACAATACAGATTTCAGACAGCCTGTATTCCCCCCATCCCCAACCTCTTTCCTCCCTCTACCCCGATGCAAGACTCCAGATTTTAAAAGAACCCTGCATTTCCACTATGGTCTCAATTTAAATGTTTCTCCACTTGCTTTCCCCACCCCACGTTATCTCAGGCTCTACAACCATGTCCAGAAGTGCTTAGCTTTGCAGTTTGTCCCACTGGTAGTATCCAGGCACAGATGCTTAGTCACACATGTAAGATTACATGATCAGGTTGGATGGGGCATTGAGTAACCTGGTCTAACAGAAGGTGTCCTTGCCTGTGGCAGGGTGTTGGAATTAGATGAGCTTTAAGGTCCATTCCAACCCAAATCATTCTGTGATTCTATGATCAAGCTCTTCAGCCACCTGCCTATTGAATTAATTTTACAAGGTTATACTGGAGATAGTGATTTACTGGAAACTTCAGAACAAACCCAGAATCCAAGTTAACTGCTACGAAGTTTCCTCAAGACAAACCACTCAGTCTCAAAACTCAGACATAATCATATATTTAACAACAGTGTAACTTCAGGTTATACAACTCAAATGTTATGTTCAGGTATCTTGAAACCTACTTTGGTTGTCACCTCCAAAGAACTGTAGTACATTAGGTGAAACAGAAATTCTTAATCATAGAATGGACTGAGTTGGAAGGGACCCTAAAGCTCATTTAGTTCCAACCCCCCTGTCATGGGCAGGGACATCTTCCACTAGACCAGGTTACTCCAGGCCCTGTCCAACCTGGCCCTGAACTCCGTCAGGGATGGGACAGCCACAGCTCCTTACAAATAAAGTAGCAGAAATAAGCTTCCAGAAAACAAGGCAGCAGCTGAATCAAAGGTCTCTGGGGAACTTAAGGAGTTGAAAAGAGAGATCTGGAGAAAAAAACAGTAATATGGGTAACGTATTTTCTGAAACTTTCCCATTACATGATTGTTATATCAGAACCAAAGTACTTGTCAGAAGCACACTGCACCCTTACCAAAGTTATCCCAGGCTGATTTTCTCATTAGTAACTAGCTGTATTAACATTATACTGCAGATGGAAACAATTTTATTATGAACTATGGGTATTTATTAACATTCTTAGAGCAACCCAGTAGAAGTCACACAAGCAGTGGACTATCTCCTCCTCCACTCCACGGCAAGACTTGTGCTGTGTAAAGGGCAGAGAAACATCTCCTCTTCGCCCTTGTGAATCTCACCAATGTTTGTTATAGAATCACAGAATCAACCAGGTTGGAAAAGACCTCCAATATCAAGTACAACCATTACCTCAGGACTGTCAGGTCCATCACTAACCCATGTCACTGAGGGTCTCATCTATGCGGTTTTTGAACACTTGCAGGGATGGTGATTCCACCACTTCCCTGAGAAACCTGTTTTAATAACTAACTACCCTTTCCGTGAAGAAATTATTCCTAATGTTCAATCTAAACCCCCCCGGCGCAGCTTGAAGCCGATACCTCATGTCCTATCACTTGCTCTTGGGAGAAGAGACGGATCCCATCTCGCTACAACCTCCTGTCAGGCAGTTACAGAGAGCTATAAGGTCCCCCTGAACCTTCTCTTCTCCAGAACGAACACCCTCAGTTCCCTCGGCCATCTCCCATAAGACTTGCGCTCATCCAACCCAAACCGTCCAACCCCGGGCAGCCTCTACACCGCCGGCCCAAGACCGGAGAAGCGCCGCTGCGGCCTGTGACCCTTCCTTCATCCACCCTCGACGGCGGCTCGCGCGCCGCGATGCTGAGGGGAGCGGAGCGCTGGGCCCGCCCCCAAGGGCCCCTCCGGGGCACCCCCCGCAGAGCCTCAGTTTCCTCTCCCACCCGCCGGGGCTGAGGCATCCGCAGTCCACAGAGAGCCCCGGGAGACCCAATGCAGAGGGCAGACCGAGACTCTCCACAACATCCCCCATCTCACGCACTCACCAGCTTCATGCTTCCCCCGGCTCTATTTACCGGGACAATCCTGCCCCCCTACCCCTTCCCTTCCTGCCCGCGCCCCACCGAATCATGGGACTTGCAGTCCCGCCGCCCCTCCCGCCCAGGATGAAGTCATTCCCGAGGCATGCCGGGAGTTGTAGTCCGCCCCTCGCTGCTCCCCGCTCTCCGTCGGCGCGCCGCTACACCGACGCGTGCTGGGAGTTGTAGTCTGTGCGCGGCGGGTCTCCCCGTCACCCTGGGGAGGAGGGAACTACAAGTCCCATGGTCTCACATCGGCAGCAGGTGGGAGCTTGGATGTTGATATCAACATGGCGCTTGTCAGATAGACAAAGACAGTCAGCCTGGTGTGATTGAGCCAAAAAAACCTAAACAAACCCGAGGGAGCGGGCGAGGCGCAGGGAGCGGCAGGAGCCGGGCCGCACGGGGGGGGTGTCCCTAGTCCTCAGGGGGCTGGGGAGGGGGGCGAGGTGGCTGAGGGATTTCCTCCCCCCTATTGTCCTCGCCCCTTTGCGCTCCCTTCATCTCCTCACGCTGGGGCAGGCGGGGGGACGCCCCCAGTGCTGCTGTTACATGGTGAGGTGGAGGCGCCGCCGGCACCCAGAGGTGAGTGCTGTTGGAAGGGGGGAGCGGCGGTGTAAGGGGAGGGGACGTGCGGGTGGGTGGGCTGGAGGAAGGAGGGGAGGGGGGGGCGGGCAGGGGGTCCCCTCTCAGCCGGCGCCGTGTCCGCCGGTGGGGAGTCGCGCCGCGGCGGAGAGCGGGTTTTGTCGTAACGTGGGATGTGCGTGAGGGGACAGCCTGGGCGGGGGGCTTCGGGGGGACGGGCGGGGGCAGCCCCGCGGCCGCTTCGCCGGCAGAGTTGGAGCCGTGGCTCAGAGAGGCTCCGCTTACCCTCGGCGGCTCCGGAGCGGGGGAGAAGGACGGTGTCCTCAGGAGGCTGCCGCGGGGTCTGCGGGAGGGCAGGGCCACCTCCGGGCTTTGCAGGAGAGCCCTCCATGGTTCTTCCTGCCGTTTATTTATCTGTTCTTGTTTCTTCCACCTCTCTCCCCGGTGGGGGGCACGCACTCCTGGTGGCGGAGTCCCCTCAGCCTGGGTGGGTGCCTTTTTGTGTTTCTGTGTTGTTTCGGTTTTGTACGCCGCTGAGTTTGGGGCTGGGCTGCTGCGAGCCCCAGCGCTGCCGCGGAGGGCGGCGGGGCCCCGATATCTGAATCCGGGACCTGGGAGGTGCCCTGGCCCGGGCCGTGGGAGGCCGAGGGAGGTCCGACCACTCGGGGTAGAGAGCAGCGGGTCGCTTACGGGTCGCGGCCGGCATCGAGTCCCCTCAGCGGGGCTCTGCCGTGCCGGGGGGCTGAGGGACTGTCAGAGGTGTGCGAGGGCTCCTTTCTAGGGGAGCCCAGGTGTTTTGTGCCTATGGGGATGAGGGAAACCGAAGCGGCTGCTCCCAAACCCTCTGGCTCCCAGGGCTGGGGCGCGACTGAGAGGGCGAGATCTGTTACAGCTCCCGGGTCTTCGAGAGAGGGTTTTCGGGGAGGGCAAAGGCGTGAACCCGAAGGTTGGGGAGTTAAACATGAGAACGGGTGGGGAAGGAGGAGGACCCCGAGGGAAGTCATTCCTAAATTGTGCGAGGAGAGCTTGGGTGGGGTGTCATACGCTTGTTTATTTTGTACTTGTTGGGAAGAGATGGGGAGGGGGTTAAATGCGTTTGTAGCCGTGCCTGGGTTATTTTTTTCGGAAGAATAATGTGTCTGAGCGCTGGACCGGCTGGAGGAAGCGGCGGGGAATGCCGCTGGACTGTTCTGCTCTGGTTCGGAGCGAAAGCAGGAAAGAGGCGAGTGGGTTTGGGTGCAAGAATACACATGCGAGGGAGAGCGAGCCGAGTTCTTCAACGTGTGTTTCGTCTGGTGGGTTTTTTGTAGTTGAGCTTAGTTTAGTCTCTTGGTATGTTTGCAGAGCGTTTCGGGGAGCATTTTTGTCTTTGTGGTAGATATGAAAAAGCCTTATTCTTGTAAGGGTTTTTTTTTTTTTTTTCCCCGGTTCCTTCGCGAAAAAAAAAAAAGAAGAGAAAAAGCTTTTTTAGGGGGTTGGGGAGAGAAGAAGGAAGAGGAAATGAAGATTGTAAGCGTGTTTGCTGGTTCTCTGCGGAATCGGGTGTATCGCTGTTTTCCTGCTCAAGTAACGTTGGGACTACAGATAAGTGGGTTTTAAGTACAAAATATATATGAACGAAAGGTGGAAAGATTTAAACTTTGTAGGGAGGAAAGTGTTAAGCTGATGGCCAGGGCACACTTTTAAGAGCAGTGCTGGAGCAGATCTCGTAGACGCTAGCTACATGCCCCTGCTTCAAACTGGTGAGGATGGAGAAAAAGAAACTGGTGGGGAAAATAACCCTTTCCAATTTGCAGGAATTATGCCATGTAAAATATATATCGTATCGGAGAGAGGAATTGTGCTCTGCAGACAATTTGTGGGCTGGCAAAACCCTGAAGTGCCTGCTTGTGTCCCGTGATAAGACTAGCTCATTTCTGCAGGGCTCATCAGGTACAGACTCTGCTTCCTTCCTGGGATGGTGCAGCTGGCGTTTGATTTCCTCCATGGATAGGAGAGGAGGAGTCCTGTGCAGTTTTTTTTTCCAGAGATGATTGCATTTTCTTTGGCCTTGCTGTACCCTGTCTCATTAAGAGGAACTGCATCTATATTTATTTACCATTATACTGTGTCCCTTGGGATGTGGAGCGTAGTTTGGAGTAGGTATATATGGATTTATCACTCTTAAGGTTCTTTTTTTTTTATTTTTCTCCCATCAAGCTAGGACCAAATCTGTCAGCAGCAGAGAACAAACTTAATTTATTTCTGTGTTTTGCATCTCCTTTTTTGCCATATCTCTTCCAAATTGCTAAGAAAACAGGTCTCGGATGCGGATGGGGGAAGGAAGTAGGGGAGAAGTGAGAAAGGGATGGAATATGTTAGTTGTGCAGGGATGCATTTGTTATCTGCATGTTCTGGGAGCAGTGGGCTCTGAAAGAGCAAGGTTTTGATACTGCATCTGAAAACTGGGGTTTGGCAATGCTGTTTTTCCTCATGTGGAAGCTGCTTCTTCAGCCCCACAACAACCAGAACTTTTTCTCTATGGTTGACAGAATTGTCTGACGAGCCTGGGCATGAGACTAGGAACAAGGAACTTGTGTTTTACTCAGCAATGTCTGCTCTTCCTCCTGTCGTTCCTTTAGCACCAGTTCAAGCACCAGAACAGGCATCAGCATTTTTACTCCTGTCATCCAACTGTTCAGAGCAGGTCTAGACGACATTGTGGTATGCAAACTGCCAGCTGTGTTACAGGAATGCTACTTAGGTGCAACGGCAGGATTTTTAAAGAGTAGTAAGGAAATGCTGAAGAAAATCCTGTGTGGATGAGGCCTGCTCATCTCTATAACTACTTCCCTGAGCCATCTGGAACAATTCCTTTCTATTTGTTGACCTTTCTAGAAAACATGCAGCTCTCTAGCAGTGTGATTCTTGACAATTCCACACAGTAACCAGTGTCAGCTGCAGAAAGCTTACTTCTGAGGCAGATTCTATGTGGGTCTTACTGGTCTCTTTCAAAAGGATATTAAAAGTTCATGGCAGTCCTGTGTTTTGAAAATCAAATTATTATGAAGTGTTTACTTTATACTAAGAATCCCTAAATTCATGGACGTGTTTGCTGTGGTTTTTTTTTAGTGGTATCTGAAGCTGGGAAAACAGTGGAGTTCAGACATTCACTTTAAAATTAATTTTATTTTTAATAATATGATTTTTTAATAAGCATGAATTTCAGGGATTGTTCTATCGTTAACTTTTAGGGCTGCAATTTTTTTTGTTGTATATCAGTGGGGCAGTGGTGAAATTTGAGTCTTCTGAATATGATGTTTGGGTGAAGAATTGAAAGAATTAATGAAACTGAAACGTGAGAAAGGAAGAATGCTGGGCTGTCCCTTCCATAAAGGGATCCCAGAAAATGTTTGGTTGTATATGTGAGAAAATAAACTAATTTGCATGAAATAACAACACATTTTAATCTAAATAAAGCAACTTGTGCTTTACAGGGATTTCTATGTGGAGCTTTTAGGGGGCAGTAAAGAATTAACAGTGTTGGGATCTGCGGCAAGTATTTTTTACCTTCTTCAAAGTTTAGGATTCAAAATCAAACACTTGAAAAGAATCTGTCAGTTTAAGAATCCTGCTGCACAAACCCTGTGCTGTTGTTTCTTCTACTGATAACTTTATGCGGCTTTGACGCTTCCACTAAAGTCACTGAAGTCAATTTCACTTTATACCGATTTTAGTGGAGCAGGCATTGGATTCTGCATACATGTCCTCATGGGATAGGGCTTTAATTATACCTACTGATAATATGATGTTGTAGGTTATTGATGAAGTGAGACCAATGTCATGATTTTTAGGCGATGATGAGAAGAATTCAGATTTTTTTTCATCTAACTCATATCCCTAAATTTGGTTTTATATGTAAGATTACTAATCAGCTATATTTTAGCATTCTCATATTCCTGTATTGACTAAAGCTTTCTTCTGACATAATAGAAAATTAGAATGGCTGGATAGCAAAGTACAGTAAGAGTTTGCATCTGTACACTCACTCATGCAGACTGATTCTGTGTTAGCTATGAGTGCGATTTCCAGTGTTAATGCTAAAGATAAGTGTTTTGGCGAATGCTTTCAATTTGGAGAACAATACAAGCAAGAATAACAGGATATGAAAAGAAAGTGTTATTTGTCATTTCACAGGTGGCAAGCCAAGGTGTAGAGGGATTAACTTACCTGGGTTCTGATGCTGAGTCTGTGGCAAAACTAGTCATCACTCTGTGATCTTGAGGGTTTGTCAGGGCTTTAATCAGAGGTTTTCTTTCTTCTCACATTAATTGGCTAACTTCCACATTTTGAAAACAACATCTAGAGATATTTTTTCTTTTGTTGATTTTCAGAATTTGTAGCTTGTGTTATTTTTTTTTTTTTTTTTTGTTGTTGTTTTGTTGTTGTTGTTGGTTTTTTGGTTTTTTTTTTGGGGCGTGTGTATTTTGTCATTTTTCAGTCAAGCCTTGAAAGCACAAGGTTGGAAAGCTTTTCCCAAACAGCACCTCCCTGACATATGATACTATCTTGAAACAGCCTCTGACAAGTGAACCCTCTCATTGAAATCATGTGAGGAATTTTATTACTCAACTCTGAAGATCTTCTGGGGGAAAGAAGGTTGCAAACTATTAACTATGTGGTCTTCATTTCAAGTTGGCATGTAAGATGGCCTTATGTATTGAGACAGTCATGTGGCCACAGCCAGAAGTAGAGAGTCGGCTTTGTAGTTTCTGACCAACTGAAAGTTTCATCCAGTAACTGTGAGAAGTGCATTTCTTTTTGTGTTGTGCCTGCTAAAAGGAGATATATTCACTTGAAATCTGGTCTTTAAATATGGTATTGTTTGATTTCCTTCCCTCTCCTCTCACTTGACTGGGTGCTTACACAGGGTTAATCTGTGACCATAAAAGCATGTGGAGGAGCTTTTATGATAGATAAACTTGAAAAGTATATTGTGTTTGGGATACTTATGCTCTTTGCTGTTTCAGTCAGGTTTACCAAGAGCTTGTGGTTCATGCATGCTGCCTACATAATATGCTGCTGAGCAAAGTGCTCGTTTTACAGTTATGAAACTGCTTCTATGACAATTACTGCATCGTAAAGCCTAACCTAATCAGAAGTGGTCGATTTATGGCCACAACTGGTGTGGTGTGCTACTGGAGTGCAGCTCTGATGGGTTATATCTGATTCATTATGGCCAAGCCACTGTCCTCGTTTACTATTCTATGATAAAATAATACTTTGTACCTTCATTTGTAGATACTTTAGTGCTTTACAGAGGTATCAGTATTTTACAACTAGAGAAACTGATGTGTAAGGGCCAAGTGACTCACTTAATGTCATGTACTGAGTCAGTGGCAGCTGGACATGGCTGTCTCTATTCCCCATCTATTGCCCTCTTACATCTGTGAAATATTAATATATATTAACCATGTAAGGGATTTATTGTCATCTGATGTGCTTGATAAGAATGTCTAAGTCAAGGCATTTTTTTTTGCAGTGATGGGAGGATTTCTCATGTTCCTTTGGCTTCTGTGGTTTGACGATTGTCATCCTTGCTTATTCAGTTAACTTTGTTGCTTTTAAATCCATTAGATTCCCTGCCTCTCTATCACCCCCAAAACACCACAGGGTAAACTTTCTATCATGCTATAAGGGGTGACCCTTTTTCTTCCCAGACTTCTGTTTCAATTAATAGGAATTTTTTCAGCATTGTACTGCTGCTCTATATTGGGAATGCACATGCATGTTACCGGGATTGATTCAGCACCATGTTAATGGAGACACTAAAATTCTGAACAGCTAGTGTTCTGATGCACATTTTCAAGAATTAAAAAAATAATTTCTGGCTGGTGGTTCTACCCATCTGTGTGCAGATTTCCCTTTCCCAGTTCTTAATCAAAGCTGCATGCGGAGTCTGAAGTTAAAGACTGCTCTTAAAGCTGGGAACTACTGGAGCGCATTGCTTCTGACATAGTGCATTCTTCTTTATCTTTCCTGTGCAGCCAACCAGGTCAGTTAACTTTCTCTTGCAGAATTCCTCTTTGAATGTTTACTTTACTGTTTCATGTTGCTTTCAGTGCAATTACTAGTCTGAATGGTATTGCCAAGCATAGCCATTCATCAGGTTGTGTGTATGTGTGCACCCAAATGCCTTCTGGAATATGGCTTGACATAGACCTGACTCTGAGTGCTCATGGCATGCTGGTGAGGACTGCTTTCAGTCACTGTTTGCCCAGTGGGTGGAGTGTTGTTCCCAGATCTAGTAAGGAGTTTCTTGCAGCCCCAGGAAACAAATTTTATTACTCACTTAATGTGTAGAGGTGTCATTCTTCTGTTCTCTATGCATCTAAGATGTCTATTTAGGCTGTATTAAATTATCTGAACCTCATTCACTGCTGTGGAGTTAGATATAGTCTTACCATTGAGCTAAGGAAATAATTTACAAACCAGGCATACAAAATATTAGAGCAAATGATCCTTGAGGTCCCTTCCAGCCTGGTAGTCTATCATTGAAATATATTATTTTGGCTTTACCCCCAACTAAATCTCACTTGCCCTGAATTCCACCTATCGATTTTCTCTCCACTTATGAACTTAATATTTAAGTCTTATTTTCTTTTCCCATTCTTGGAAAAAATAAAATGAAAATTTAAATTCAGCAGTAAAATTACTTCTACTTCTGAAACAATACTGTGGGCTACTCTTTCAGTGAGCCTTATGAACAGCCAGTTCTATTCTGATAAGCCAGTTCTATTCTGATAAGCCAATGCCCTATCAATTGGGAAGTGTAGCATATAGTCATTTCCTGCATTTTGAGCTACCCATTTCTCATGTGCTCCAAAGCAAGCACTGAATCTCCTTTTTGTTCTTCCAGTGGTACTGTAGTCCTAATGGAAGCAGAAAGCATTTAGTTGGTTCATAAAATAAAAGCGCTGTTTCTACTTGGATATTTATTCTGACCTTTATTTTGGACAGTTTCACTGCCATGATCAGATTCTCTGATTACAGTGTCAGCTTTCACTGGAAGTCTCTTTGTGATTTAGCTGCCTGGGTTTTGGAGTTTGGGCAACTGGGTATGCAGCAGCTCTGACATGTAAGTAGTGCTCAAGTGTTGAAAAGGAAAGCTCTTCCTGGCAGTGAAACTGTGTAGGGCTCTCATTTCTGGGCTCTGCCATAGGTCTTATTTCATGACCCAGGGCAAACTTCTTGACTTGCTTGTGTTCCAGTGTGTAATATGAAAATAATCCTTTCAGGGCTGTTGAGATGCTTTCATGTTCATGAAGTATTTGAAGATTCTTGGCTGGGTGGTAGTGCATGCTGCTGCTCTTGGTAGTATAAGCAGGAATGTCATAAGTGTATTTACGCAGAATAAGAAGTAGTTATTTAAGCTAATGCTGATTTTTCATGCCACAGATGGGAGAGGTAAGTAGCTGCTCACAGTTTTCTCAACTAAATTGTATTATGCATGGTTTCCAGACGTTGTAGTTGGTCATTCACTGACTGTTTGCATTTCATGGAGGCTCCATCTGTTTGATGGGGCAGTGCTGTTTAGTGGTAAGTATAGCAGTCTGAAAAAGAGGGAACTTACTGAACTTGAAATTTACTCCTCCCTCTTTGATTTCCTGATCTATAGAAGTAGAATGTTAACATATTGGAGATTCATAAAACTTAAGGTGAGAACAGACAATTAAATTGCCTTCTCTGATATGTTTTATATGCTTCGTATCACAAGTCTTTAAATTTTAATCATTTACTCTGAAACCAAAAACAGTTACTGATGCTTGGCTGAAAACAATTCCAGAGCTTTCCAGCCTTGAGTGTCCATCATTGGTAATTTCAGACTCATCACGTCTCTTGGTAGTTTGTACCATCTCACTGTTAAAAATAAGTGGCTGATTTCTAATTTGAATTTGTCCAAGTTCTGCCACTGGTTCTTGTTACAACTTTCCTGACAAGATTAGAGCCCTTTAGTGTCCAGTACTTTCTTGCCATGAAGGTACTTACACTCTGTAATCAGGTTACTGTATTGATAAGGAAACAGAGTTGAGCTTTTAAGTCTCACTCTGAGGCATTTTCTCCAGCATTCAGATCATCCGGTGATTCTTCATGGTCTCCGTTTATTTTTAACATTGTGGAAACAAAACATGGTAAATGTTCCAGCCTGTGTCTGCTCCATACTGAACACTGAGGGGTGACAGCCCTTTTTGCTATATAGGTGTTTAAAAGGTTCACAGTATCCTTTTGCATACAGAAATCCTGTTTGTGAGCCTTGATCTTCCACCATTGATATTCCTTCTCAAGTCTGCCATTTAGTAGTTAGTTTGCATTTCTTATAAATTTGCGTTTGTTCTCAGATGTGTTGTGCTTTCTTGAGCTGAATTAAGGTAGGTATTCATATTGTTTTCCTGTCCTTTCCTCATAATAATGTTCGTTCCTATAGTCCTGGTGTCAGTCACAGATTTTTATCTGCAGTGATAAAAATGTTGAACTGCATCAGACCTTAAATTTAGTGACAAAAAAAATTAGCATGATGCAATCCCAGGAAGTAGATTAAGAACTGGCTAACCGACAGCTCTCAGATATGAAGCAGCCAATGTGGATTGCGACTAGAACCAGAGTATGCTCTGTTTGCATACTTTGTTCAATTTGACTATATTTGTAATCTCAAAGAACAAAGTTAGGCCTTTATAGAGACGTTTTCCATTAATGCATGCTGACTGGCACTACTGATGTCCTTGTTCTTAAATTCTTTACTGGGAGATATGTGTTTGCTTCCCTTGCCCCCCCCCCCCCCCTTTGTTTGTCTGGGTGATAGATGCTCAGCTGATCACTTTATATCTCCAGATTTGTTTCATCCACTTTTTAAGCATTGGCATAATATAAACATCTACCTGGCCTGGGGGTATGCCCTCTTTTTCTGGAGAGTCACTCATTACAAAGGAAAAAAAATAATACCCAAACATTCTACAAGACTGCAAAAAGCCTTTTTTTGATGCTGTTTTTTAGGCTGATTTAAAATGTTTTCCTGCTAATAGATTTGCTGAAAATCATGTTTTATTACTGGTGAATTAGAAGGTACTGATTTCATGTGACGGAAGCATGTTTCCCCAGTTTAACTGAAAACTGTTCACAATGATCTCTCCTTGGTACTCCTTTCTACTAGAAAGTTACATTTCTTTAAATTGTATTACTCTTTATTTTTTTTTTCCTATCTTGAATCTTGCACTTTGGTTAGTAAGAGGAACATACCAAGATCTTTTTGTTCCTGAATGCCTGAAAGTATAAAGTTGCAGTGCTTTCAGGGTAGCCATGGTGCATCTGCTGCAGATTGCATGGCAGCATGGAAGTGAAGACCTTTTCCAACCTTTCCAAGTGGCTACTTCTGAAGACACTTGTGAATTATCCTTCAGTTAATTTCATGGGCATTATTCTCATAAATATTGGTGTCACTTCTCTGTCACACTCAAGTAAATTCTGTTTTATTCATAGCAATCTGCTTCCTTGCATTTTTGTTAAAAAATGCAGCTGCCTTCACTAGCTGGCTGTTCCTGTGAATTTCCCTTTTCCTGCCCCAACCTGATTTAGCTTTTACTTCCCTCCATGTTGCAGCTGTAATCACCACTGCACAGGAATGTCTCTTTCTGTAGGGGAGGCGGTATTTTTGCAATTGCTTTTTAGGATACTGTATATTATGACATCTTGAAACCAAATCTCATTTAAATACCGCTGTCAGTAAGAAATGAAGTGTGTTGTGGTTTGGGGTTTTGACTGTTTGTTTTTTTCCAAGGTAGGTGTTTGAAAGGACTTGTTCCCTGAGAAAGACCTTGTTTTGAAACCTGCAAATTCCAGGCAGATAAAATGCAGAGGTTGGGCGAGTATCTGAAGTTTGGGATGTCTGCTTCCTTTCTGGCTGTCAAGTGGGAAACCTGCCACAGTGATAGGCTTTGAGGAGAGATTCAGAAGTGGGAAGAAGGGAAAGAGGACTGAGGAATAGGATCTCAGAGGCTGGAAAAGATAGTGTAAAAGAAGGTAAGCCATTTCTGCTGCTTGAAATCTGAGGTGTGGCACTGGGGAAGTCTGAGGTGAGTAATAAGAATCAAAAAATGTGTGCTGTTTGGTTGGACGTAAATACTTATAATGAGAGGCTCTGAGCTCAGCCAGCGGCTTTCCTGCCTCCTAGCTAAATCGGTATCTGATTTTTCTGTTCCTCTGCTGTCTTCTTGCAGGAGTTGTTTATTGACTGAAATTGTTTCCATATGGCTGCAGTGTAGAGCTTGATTACATTAAACCTGGTGCTTTCCTGTGGCATTGCTGTGCTATGGAAAGATCATTCCTCTTTCTCTCCTTCCAACCTCCCTTTTCTCCATAAAACCTTGGTTTTGGAATGTGTAACTTGTTTAGGTACTATCTCCCCCTGCCCTGAGGCAGGTTCTTTTTGGGGTCTTTATTGATTAGATGGATTATGTTTGCATATAAATTGCTGCTAAAATACTTAAGATGAAGATTAGTGCTTGCAGTTTGAGTTCCTTACTAGAGCTGGGACACTGAAGTGTTTTAAGCACTGAGCAGGTATGCAGACAAGAGAGAGTAGTTACTTCCAAAGAGCTAACTGCCCATCAGTACAGTCCATTTAGATGTATTTGCTTACATCCATGATCAATTTAAATACTGCTTCAAGAAGGTGTTAAGATTCTTGTACTGGACACTTCAGGATGCTAGAGGGACAGATTCACTGTTTATCTGGAGTCTGGGAGCTACCTCTACTTTGCAGAGAACAGGTATGTTTAAAAGCAAATGGATGCATCTGTATCTTTGGTTTAAAGTTGACTTGGCTAAGTAAGCTGACAAACCCAGCAGTGAAACGTTTCTACCCTCTCTTTGAAATTACACTCTTTTATAAAATTGAGTTTATAATATGGACACAAAGTCTGGGTTTTGTTAAAAATGTTTTCTATTTAAACAGAGTAAAATATAGCAATGCCTTTTTTTCTCAAGCCTAAGCCATCTGTTGTAATGCCCGCAATTCTTGTAATGTATCTAAACACAACCTTGCCAAGATGGTTTTATTGCTACTATCTCAAAGCCACACCAGTGAAGTGATGGTTGTCACTCTTGACTGAGTGCATGGAACCAGATTCTGATGAAGTAGTAAACCAGTTTTTGCCAGAAGTAGCCTTTTCTGCATGTACATGGAGAATATTTTCTGGATTTCTGTATATACAGATAGTTCAGATCACAGACTTAATTCAAAGCTGAGAAACCATTTGGGAGCTGTAAATGCGGAAATGCTTGTTTTCCTCGCCTAACATAAGGTGGGAAGAAAGAGCAGTGAGCAGAGATTCACTAATACTGAAATCTTTCAGTGGAGGACACAGCAAGGTTCAATTCACTTAATAAAGAGAATTCATTTGTTTTCACTAAAGCATTTTAAAATGCAAGCCATGTTTCTGTAACCCTTTTATGCATCCAGCACATATGATGTATCATTCAAGATTAATAAAACTGTAATACATAAAAGCTGGCGTTTTAAAATTGTTTTATAAACAGTCTGGCTAATAACCTGGGGTGGAAACGGAAACGCTGGTATGGTGCTCAGGCCTTTGCCTTGCTGCAATGCAGAGCTCCATTCAGTCTTTTTTTAATTCAATGTAAAATTAAAGCTTCAAGGGGAGAAATAAGCTTTCCTGCCCATGGGGTATCCAGTAACTTGCTGGGTGTTGTAGGGCACTCTGAGGTGTCCAGTGTCTATGAGGCAGGTTCAAGCCACAAGTTATTTTAAATGTCCTTCATAATTTAGAGGTGTTTGACTAGTGAGCTTGCAGGTAAAAAGCAGACAGTGACCATGAAGCTGTCATGGACATCTCCTCTGCTTGTCCTTTTCCTTAAAGTACTTGCCAGTGCCCAGTGCTTGTACTGACGGCTGTAGGCACCTTGTTCTATTTGGGATATTATAGATTTTAAACTTGTGGTGCGATGCAGCTGCTTCGCTTCAGCTCACGCCAAGGCACCACACTTCAACAGAAGCGTGGATTAAAAACCTCTCATTCTCATTTGTATTTCCACTTTAGATTGCTCCTTGACTAGCATGCTGGTTTTTTTGTGGATTATGTGATGATATAATTGCAGAGTCATTTGGGTTGGAAGGGACCTTAAACACCCTTGAATTCCAAGCCCCCTGCCATAGGCAGGGACACCTTCCACTAGACCAGGTTACTCAAAGCCCCATCGAACCTGGTCTTGAACACTGCTAGGGATAGGGCAGCCGCAGCTTCTCTGGGCAACCTGTGCCAGGGCCTCACCACCCTCACGGGGAAGAACTTCTTCCTAAGATCTCATCTCAGTCTCCCATATGTCAGTTTAAAGCCATTCCCCCTTGTCCTATCCTTACAGGCCCTTGTTATCTAACCTACTGCCAGAGATAAGGTGAACTTCTGTCACCACAACCATTCATATATTAAACCTGACTTTAACTGAACTTAGTCTGTATGTTGAGTTTTGCAACTGTTATATAAACTGTATTTTGTAGCTGCCTGTATTCAGAGGTACAAATTAGTGTAGCTCTGCTGTTACTGCAGATCAGAGCCTTGCTTCACACAACGCTTTCATGATATATGCCCTTATTTTTAGAAGTAGTGTTGAGTGTATTGCTGCTCTGCAGAAAAAGAGCAGCAAAGCAAGAACCTCACTGTATTCACAATTTCAAAGTATACCATGTAAAATGCCAATTAAACAACTGGCTTCTAACCATCCCTTATGGCAGTTGTAGTGTAAAATCTGGTGAGAGTAGTATGTCTTTAAGAACTGGTACACCTTTCAAGAATAGAGAGGAAGAAAATAGGGGACAGGATGAAAGGCACGTGGATGTATCTATATGAAAACTAGTTGTTTATTTTCCCTGCTTGCACATACTACAAAATTGTGGGGGTTGGATAACACCTCTCAACCTTGTCAGGCCTAACCCCTCCATAAGCAACTTGGTGATGCAACTTGCTTTAAAAATAAATGTGCAGGGACGTGATGATCCACCTGCATTTAGGTTGGTGCTGGGGTTATAACTGGACTACAGAGGCACATCTTCCTGTGAAGACATGTCTTCCTACAAAGACAAGCTGCCTCAGAGCTGCAAGATGGGGATACCCATACTTTTTGGCCTGGTGGCTTCAGAAACCTGAGACAACATTGCTCAATCACTTCAGCAAGGTGGCTAACAAAAGCCAGAGCTATAAAGTTAGTTAAAATGAGGTTTAAGCTAAGTTTATAATTGGGAACTAACTTCAAATGGCATAGAAATGAGTACGAAAGACAGACCTTCATGAGGAGCAAGAAAAACAGGCAAGCAAGACTCAAGATGCAGTAGGAAACAGACACATTATTTGCTATTTCTCTGGTTTCTGTGTACACCAGTCACCATCCAAGACTGTCCTTAGTGACTACAAGTGCACAGAGCTCATCATACCCAGCACATCCAAATTAATGCAGAAGAGTTTAGGTCTGCTCAAGTAATGTCTCCACACAATTATACCTCAGAAGTCATAACCCCTTCCTTTAAATATTTAAGTAAAAAAGTGATCACATTTGCAGCCAAAATACACTGGTATTACTGCAGTGGCAGTATGGCTCTGAGCCTGCAGTCTTTTCTCAGAAGTCATTTTCATTAGAATAAAACAGGATTATCATCTTTTTCCACTGTCCTGTGTTTATTTGCAAGACATCTAACACATGCTGTTCATTGGACATTTTCAAGAGTAGGCAAAGGAAAAGTAAGTGTTTCAACGCCAGCATTGTTGATGTTTTTATGGAGAACATGAAGAACGCTTGGGAAGCAGCACCTAGGAGGACACCAGAAGCAGATTTCTACCATGAAGTGTTGGGGGAAGACTTCACTTCATGTAGTAAACTTCTGGAAATCTCTCAAAGTTACTAGCAAACTAATGAAACTTCATTGGTGTAAAGGTGCTCCGTGAAGGCAGCTTTGGCAGGGTTTAAAGAGATGAAGCTTTGGTTCAGTTGTAATGGTCATCCACTGGGTGAGAAGCAAATGCAGCTCTGACATGCGAGTAGAACAGACAAATCTGTGACAGTCATAATTTACCTCTTCTACTCCTTTTCTGTGAAGATGACAATGCTGAAACCTAAATGTGCTCCTCTTAATCTCAGCTCCCATACAGCTAGTGCATTTTATGAGGCACACAAGAAAACTAAGATCTTCTCTAGTCTACCTTTCCCACAGCATTTAGCAAAATAGGGAGTAGAGAGATTTTCAAAAAAATAAATCAGGATCTGTAGGCATCCTGCTTCAGCTGCAGGGTTTACAACCTTCCATGGAAAGTTCTGTCTTCACTATGTATGCAAGCTGTCTTGTCCAGAGGGTGACAAAGATGCTCTGAGGACTGGAGCGAGCACCTCCTATGGAGACAAGCTGAGGGAGCTGGGCTTGTTCAGCATGAAGAAGAAGGCGGCTCCGGGGAGATCATAGAGCAGCTTCCAGTGCCTGAAGGAAATGGTAAGAAATCTGGAGAGGGGCTTTTGGCGAGGGCCTATCCGGACAGGACAAAGGGGAATGGCTTTAACCTGACAGAGGGCAGATTGAGATGAGATTTTAGGAAGAAGTTCTTCCCCGTGAGGGTGGTGAGGCCTTGGCACAGGTTGCCCAGAGAAGCTGTGGCTGCCCCATCCCTGGCAGTGTTCAGGTCCAGGTTGGGTATGGCTTTGAGTAACTTGGTCTAGTGGAAGGTGTCCCTGCCTATGGCAGGGGGCTTGAAAGTCGATGATGTTTAAGTTCTCTTCCAACCTAAATCATTCTTTGGTTCTGTAATGGCCATCAGTTCTGGAGGTGGAGGAAAGCGCCAAACAGGGCAAAATTTTGATACCTCCCCAGCATAGACTTGCATATAATCTCCCTGTGTGCTGCATATCTTAGTTGTATCTTTTGAATCTCATCTCTTCCATTTAGAGATTAGGTATGCTAAATCCTTAATGGTCCATTTGTCTAGACAAGCTGCCATTCTGAGCTGTGTCCATTGCAGTGTTTTCCACCTTCATGTCAGCTACCGGAGGCTAAGTAGCCTTGGTGAAGGGAGATGCTTTTTGTAGTTCAGTTTCTAGTCTTTAATTGATAAATTACATGACATTTTTTTTGGATGGTCAGGTGATTTACTTTTTTTTTTTTTTTTTTTGGTTGTGTCTCTGCTCAGTCCTATCCTGTACTACTTCAGGCATGAACAAATACAATTTTTAAAGTCTGTGTGCTGGATAGTAAATCCTTCCCTTCTTCCCTCCCTCAGTTACCATCCTCACCAGTCTATTCACAGGGCTTGTGTAATAACTCATTTGGTTCAGCTTAAATTGGTTGGGGTTGGGGTAACCTGGACCTTCATGTAGTATTATGCTTGATCCAGCCCAAGTAGTTTTGCTGAAAGTTATCTGGGGAGTGTTCACCCAAAATTCCATGCCATTCTGCAAGTGCTCCATGCTGGCAGGGAGGTGATGGCAGGAGAGACAGGTCACCCGCAGGTTGACTTTCTGCTGACATACCTGCGTCTAGAAAAATCCATCTGTCTGCATTCAGAGTAGTGTGAACGCTGCAGAACAAGGGCAGTGAATGATTTCTCTCCAGTTTAGGTCGTCTACAAACATCTATAGGACTAGCAGTTACTGTTTAACTGCTGCTCTGTGTACTCTTCATACAGAAGGACTAAGTCTGCTGTCATTTAGAAAATTTAGGAGGTTTTCTAACTTGTCAGTATCTTTTTGGTGTGGTATGATTACTAGTTGACTGTCATTTTTCTTAACTTGTAAAGCACTCTCCAGTGTAGGCAGTTTTGTATCCCATTAGCTTGCTCTTTCGCATGCTCATCATACGACATAGCAATCGTCTCTTTTCTGTCTTCTAATACTGTTGGATCTTTCTCTTTTAAAACCGCTTTTGAAAATCCTTCTTCCTGTAAAATGCCACTTGTGCAAGACTGTTTTCTTGGCTATGGTGGTATTTGTAAGTCTTGAACAAGAAAGTTCACATTTATTTTTTAACTTTTTTTTTTTTTAAGACGGGTTTGATAGCGGGAGCCTGCCTGCCTCCTAGTTTACCTAAAAGGTTATTTTAATTCTTTTTAATAGGATAAGTGTGGACATACTGTTTCAAATGCTGTACCATGGGAATAATTCTTTGGGGGCTGGGGGGGGGAGTTGGAAGTAGTGCTTCAAATGAAGTTCCTGTGAGCTGCATCATGGAAAGCACAAGGGTTAGTGTTTTTCTCCAGATGTTAATCTGTTTCCTGCTTTTATTTTAATGTATGCATATAAAAAGATATTGGTTTCTTTGTCCCTTTGCACTTGAACTAGAAACTGTAATCTGTTTGTGGTGCATAGTAGAAAAGTATTTTTTTTAGTGCTTTTGGTTTTACAGTTTCTCTGTAAAGGAAGAAAAGCCCCAATTGAGACATCGTTCCAGTGAAATATAAAATGAGAGGACTGCAATATCTGAACTTAGCGTTGTCACCACTAATAGGAACAGAAATGACAGAACAGATTGAATGGTCCCTTACTGCCTCTGTTTTGGAGAAAGCAAGGGAAAGCAGCAGGCTGAAGAGAATAATCTGCAAGTAAATGGCTGTGAAAGACATTTGCATTTCTCCTTGCAAGAAGTTGGTAACACTTCTAATAGGAATGGACTGGAAATGGTTTTTCTTAACCTGAAATGATTAGCATGCTAAAATTTCATTGCTGCTGCTGATTTCCATCCAAAGATTTGTTTTACAGCTGTTATTAAAAATTTATGGGGCAACTTGAGATCAAAGCAAACATATATTCTCTTTATTATGTAAACTTGGGCTTTGTGCAACATATGCATTACGCTCATACACTTTATGCAGGAATTCTTGTTCTAGCAAAGGCAAACAGCATTTACTTTGTGCAGTTAGACCTGAGATGTGGAAAAATAGGGTTATATTCTGGTGATTAATGGTCGTCTGACTCTGTTTTCTTCACTTGTCTCCCAAGTAACTTCTTAAGAAAAGGAAGATCTGTGGTGCTGTACCTGCCCACTTCCTAGTTGAAATCTTCTGTAATGTGCTTGTACTGTGTTTTGTCACTAGTGGTTTTTCTGTTTTCCACGTAACCTTGGTGTCCCACTGATGTGCTGAAGGACTACCTTTCTCTTCTTAAGGCCTAGACCTGGAAACATTTATATAGATGCTTAACCTTATGTGACAGATCATAGTCTCACAGTTAGGGCTTTCGAGTTCAAAAAAGGGGATGGTCTATCTTACGCATTTTTTTGTTGCTGAGAACAAGACAGCCTTCACTCCAGGTCACAGACCCTTGATAAACGCTTTCTGTTAATTCATACTTCTCTGAGTATTTTTTTCTTGTCCTCCATTCCCACCTTGCTGCATACAAAAGCAAGCTGTCAATACTGGCAACTTTTATCAAATTTTTAGGGTGTTTGGTTTTTTTTTAATGCCAGCCTTGAGAACCTACATGTTATCGAACAATGTCATATTTTAGCAGGACCGAAGAGCTCACTTTTGCAATGAAAAGCTTACAGATGTGAACCCTGGTGGTTCCAGTTTGAAAAGACAACCTGAAAACCTATAATGGTGTGGTTTCTGAAGGTTGGTTGTACTCAGGCATCTCTTTGAGATCCATACATGCCAGTTCTTCTTGGGTTTGTATTCCCTTTCTGAGCTGTTGTGTGTCTCCAGCTGTTTGGTGGTTTCTGAGCTCTTACATGAGCTGTTGTTTTTGCACTCAATGGGATTTGTAAATGCAGTCCTGGGCCTAACTTAGCTCCTGGTGTGCTGTGACTTTAAAGCACTGATAAAAGGACTGTTAAATGAGGGAGGGAAGGCAAAAATGTGAAAAGCTGCTAGATCTTAAAGATTAATCGGCCTGGTTTAAATAGCAAGCAAAGCTACAACCATTCTTTTCTGCACAGCGTGTTTTCTTCCCTTCTGCTCTTGCAAAGTTGTTTCTCTAGGGGAAGATTTCAAGCTCCATAACACTGTGTTCCTCTGTTAGTGTCAGGACACAGGGTAAGATTATTTGTGTGAATATGTAAAACCAGTTACATTACCCAGGATTACTTTCATGCTGTCTTGCTTGGTGGAATTACGGCCTCATCTTGCACCATGGCTTATCTAGTATTCTGTTTATACCTATCTGTATTTGCAAACTCATACTCTTGTGCGTGAGCTTCCATTGTAAGTGAAAGAGAACTCAGTGTAAATGATAGGGACTTTCTAGCCTGTGTAAGTGATAAAATCAGTCCTATTTACAAATACTATGAAAAATATACAATAGTATTTCACAAAAAGGGTACAGCCAGACCTAGGGTTGCTGTAATTATTTAGTTGGCTAGTGGTTTTCAGTTTTGTTTTTTCATGTGAGGAGTGCATACCCCCATACCTGCAAACCATGTTTTGCACCCTTGGAGCACACAACTGTTTCAGCTTTGCCGCAAGAAAAGAAGTGATACAAGGAGCCTAAAAGATTGGGGCACTTCCTAAACCAGATCAAGTTCTGACACTATTATTCTTCCTAGACCTGTATTCTGTGGCAGCCACTCATCCTCTCTTCTTCCATCTCTGCTCCTCTGGTTTGATTGCTTGCGTAAGTAGGCTCAAAGAAAGGTTGAAAAACTGTAATGGGGGAGGCAGAGCAAGGGAAGCTGGTAGAGATGATAATTTATTTTTTTACATTTTCTTATCCAAATTGATTACCATCTGCACTTACGAAGCACCTTTTCAACCCAGATCAAAACCTGAGGAGGTCTTGCTTTTAATCTGTATCAAATAACAAGTTTCCCTGTTAGTGTTAGTGACTTGCTGATTCTTGGTGGTCTAGAAGGTATTAGAAGGGGTACCCTGAAATAGCTGCAACAAAATTAAACATTCTGTGCTCTACTTATGGACATGTTCTCCAGTGCTGTTGGTGCTTCTTGGTGTGGTCTGAGAAATATAGCCTGGAAGGGATGCAGGATTTCATCGATATTTTTAATTAAGACAATGTTCTATCAGTAAGGTTAGTAGTTTTACGACTGCCTTTTCCATGTATCTTAGTGGGACACAGGGTGGCCCATGGAGTTGTTTCCAAAATATTGAGATTTAGGGTTAAGAAATGTCATCTTAGCCTTAGGCAAAACAAAGCAATGTATAGTGTACAGGTTAAAAAGCACTTCCTAGGTGGCTAACAGACCTCTTCCATGCATCCTACCATTTTGGACTGTCTGTAAAGTTGATGTGTTTTGCTACCATGTAGGGTTGTAGTGTGAATTAATAGTTCTCAGTGTGCCATGGTGATGGAAGCATGTATATATGTGTAACTTATAACGGAAAATGTGTATTCATTTATTGAATAGCATTTGATACAAGATAAGAGTTTTCATTTATGGGGACACTAGGAGCTTTTTTTTTTCATCTCACCCTATGAAAAGCAGAGACATGGGCAAGAAGTCAGTGGGGATCAAGTAGACATGGAGCTGGACAGTAATGCTTGTGAATATTCTGGGGGAACTGGTTTGGTCCTTCTTGGTTGTAGGCAGCAGGGCACACGGTAATAGTACTCTGTCAGCCTGAAACTGTGGCAAGGTGAAATTACAGAGGTGATCAGCAGTGGATGGAGAGGTTGTGTGGGGGTTGAGAGTTTACTAGTAAGGGTTTTGCTCCTGGTAGTGGCTTAACTCCTGATCTGTTAAAGAGTGGTTATTAGATTACCTGTCAAGCCAGAAAAAATAAGGATAAGCAAGGAGTTGTGTTTTCTAGCACCCACTGGCCTGTTGCTTCCCTAGGCATGATTTTTTGAGGGCCATTTTTTTTTCTTTTTGCTGAATAGTGGATTCATATATACAGTCAGTTAAGGGAAATAAGAGTGTTGCACTTGTTTGAAATATATTGGAAAGGAGTCAGTCTTAAAGGCAACAATAAACGCTCTGGTATAATGCAGACTAAACCATACTTAAAGCAAGTCTATATCCATCATTCTGATATACTGAAATCCCAATCTGCTGATTTGATGTCAGGATGATGAATTATGACCTTTTTATTATTTATTTTAAGATTTAGTGGCAGACTTTATAAAAACATAAAGCGTGTCTGGCTCTGGTTGTAAGGTTTATTGAATGGCTGGGAGAAGCTTTTAGATTTGGAGCACAAGTGGTGGTTTGTTTTCATGTATTTATACACACAAATGCATTTGTATGTACATAAAATTTATGTTTGTTTATTTATGTAACTTACAATGGGTGAAATTGGCAACCAGGTATAAATCAGTTATGTGCATGGGAGTGGGTAGAGGTCAGTTCATGGGTATTGCCTTGTGCTTAGGAGAGCTTCTGCAAGTGGAGAGTCAAAGCTGATGGGGTTGTGCAGGTTTACGTAAATTGCTCTGAGGTCTGTTTTAATCATAGAATCCCAGGTTAAATGGAATCTCAGGGTTCAGCTGGTCCAACCTTTCGAGGCAAAGCATGACCTAGACTAGATGGCTCAGCACCTTGTCCAGCTGAATCTTAACAGTGTCAAACACGTGGGTATGCACCACTTCCCTGGGGAGATTATTCCAGTTGCTGGTTGTTTTCATTGTGAAAAGTTTTCTTCTTGTGTCCAGTTAGAATTTCCCCAGGAGTAACTTGTGCCCGTCACCCCATGTCTTTTCCCCACGATTCCTTGTAAAAAGGGAGCCTCCATCTTCCTTGTGCCACCATTTAAATAAGGGAATATGATGATACAGTCTCCTCTGAGCCTTCTCTCCAGGCTGAACAAGCCCATCTCTCCCAGCCTTTCCTCATATGGCTGCCCGGTCCTTGAATCATTTCTGTGTCCCTTCTCTGGACCCTCTCCAGCCCATCCACATCTTTTTTGTAGAGTGAAGACCAAGCCTGAACCATTATTCCAGATTTGACCTGGAAAGCACTGAGTAGAGTGGAACAGCACTCCAGACTTCAAGTGGAGGTGGGACCTCATACTTGAATGTAGCTTCTGCTCATGGAATTGCAGCAGTAGTAGTGTTTTCTAGGTAACCTTGTTGTTCAGGTGTCCACAAAGACTAGCTTTGGCCTCACAGAAGAAACAGAAGTTTCTCCAGGGAGCAACTTAATCTGAAATTAGGTTCCTGTTTTGGAATAATCTGTAGAGGACTTTTTACTGGTAGGATATCTTGTAGAAGATTTTGTAGGGAATTCTTCCCTGTGATGGTGATGAGGCCCTGGCACAGGCTGCCCCATCCCTGGCAGTGTTCAAGGCCAGGTTGAACGGGGCTTTGAGCAGCCTAGTCTAGTGGAAGGTGTCCCTGCCTGTGGCAGGGGGTTGGAACTATATGAGTTTTGAGGCTCTTTCCAACCCAAATCGTTCTGTCATTCTGTGACTCCTGCCTCCATTCCCTGGAAGAGGAGCCTAAGGAGCCTGTTTGCTTGTCTCTGCTCTTAATAACCCACCTAAAACAGGGACTGGCTAAACTGCCCAGATGCCTTTGCTCTTCTTGTCTTCTCCCCTTAGCTGCTTAGGGCAGAGATATGACTGCCTCCTAGGTTGGTAAAAGATTTGTTGGATAGATTCCAGAAGTTCTCGTACTTTCAATAAGTGCGTCCTATAGATGCTGTATTAAGTGTGGCTTCAGAGGGTGGGTGGTTGATGTGTCGATCATTGCAGTTAACACTGCAGCATGTAGATCGATTTGAATCAAAGTGGTTCAAATAGCAGGCAGGAAACTTTGGTTTGAATAATTGATCTTCAGTGTTGTTTTGTACATTTATGTATTTAGTTTTGCAGAGAAAGTCAGGTGTCAAGAAGTAACTTAAGCAATTACATTACTTCCTATACATTTATTAAATTATGAACTAGAAAATGGTTAATTCCCTGCTTATTTCCCAGCTGATTCTTATTTAAAATCTTGTCAAACTACATTTGGATGGAAAGTGTAATTCAGTTGAAAAGTGCAGTTTTACTTGACATGAAGGCTGTGTTAGACTTATGTCAAAATACAGTCTTTCTTTTACAAATCGTGTATTAAATACAATGAGTCTTGTCTGGATAAGGTGAATTTCACTTAATTTCTGGTTACCTTGCCCTTCAAAAACATAAAGCTGGCGGAGCTCATCAGTTTACTTTTATTGCTCATTTAAAAGCGAGAAACTTTTTTCTGCTTTCTGAATTCCCAGCTGATTTCTCAACTTTGTGTCAAAGCAGTAGGCATTGAACTGAGCTAAATAAGCAAAGTAAAAAGAAAATGTTTGTTCTTTTGTACTTGCAGACAAGGATACTGCTTGAAAGATGGGTTGGCAATCAGATGCTAGTTCCTGCTGCTCACCAAGTAACATCCACTAGTTCAGTGGCTTGATCATCTTTTTCCCTTGGGAAATTTTCGCAAAACATGCATCTTACTCATTTTTCTAATTTCAACTATTTTAAATTGGAAAGTAATTTTAAAGCTTTTATTTTTAATCCTCATGACTCCGCAGCAATGCAGATGTACCTTTGCTTATGAGTATTGCAGCTGTGTTTGTGAAACCAAGGGCATGTGTAACAGCAGACCCAGCCCTCAGATACCCTATAGCTGAATACGGGACTGACAGGGCATGCTGCCTCCTGGCTCTCTTCTGCTGGTTGGGGATCTCCTGTACACGCAGCCTGGTACTACAGTGTTTGTTTGCCTTGGCAGCCTCATATCCCAGATTTGGGCATTCCTCTGTGACTGGCCTTTAAGTGTCATGTGGGGCTTGGGACAAGGAAGGAAGTTCTTCCCTGTGAGGATGCTGAGGCCCTGGCACAGGCTCCCCAGAGAAGCTGTGGCTGCCCCATCCCAGTGTTCAAGGCCAGGTTGGACGAGGCTTGGAACAACCTGGTCTAGTGGAAGGTGTCCTTGCCCATGGCAGGGGGTCAGAACTGAATAAGCTTTTAGGACCCTTCCAGCCCAAACCAGTCTGTGATTCTGAGTATGTTTATTCATGGCCTGCACATCTGGACTTCAGAAAAGAAGTGACCCAAGTACTGTACTTGAGTTAGTTTAGCACTTCGCTGAAGATTATATCTACTTTAAGTCCTTCAGCTGTTTAAATGATGGGAGTTGGTTTGGCTCTTTGGTTGTGCCTGCTCCTAAGTTTTTAGGGTGAGTCTCTCAAGATTGTTGGAAAAGAACTTAAATTGCTTCAGTTGAAGGATATATATTCATGGCAGGATAGTTGCTGTGTAATGGGGCTCTTTGCCAGCTATTTTGAGCTTGTTTATCTATATAGGTAATGCTTGCCCTGGCATCATTCATAGTACTCCTTTAACTTTTAAAGTCTTTAAATGCAAGTTAAACATAGACCATCTACTAAATCCTTCTTCGAAGTTCCTGAGAGATGTTAAAGATGGCAGCTGTATATCCTTTTACTGGCCAAGCAGTAGTGCTTGAGTGGATGTCAGAGCTACTGTCAGTAAACACTAAAATTGGAATTAGTTCATAGGAGAATAAGAAATGGTTTGAACTCTGCTGAAGGGAACACAGGAAAGTCGCCCTGCTGGAGCAGGAGCTCAGTTTGCAAAATGAGCCTTCCCGACAGATGCAATTTCTGTGCAGTAGTTAAAAATAAATTGTGAGGAGTTAAAAAAAAAAGTTGGGAAACAAATCTGGGCATCAGTTTATGGCAGCTCATTTTTTCTGAGCGTATTGGGGGATGAATTTCTTAGATCTTGAGGCAGGAAATATCTGTATGCAGCCATAATAATGTCTTTTGCTCTCTTTTCTGGACATTAATGTTTCCCGTTCTGTAGATCTGGACTGTTTGCTCCCCTGAAATGAGCTAAGCTCCCTTTACTTTTTAAAAATGAGAAAAATGGTGTTTTGCTAAATACAGGGAGTTACGGTAGGGTTCTTTTCTTGGTTTGTCCAGCTTTAGGGTGTTTTATTACTCAGCATAATTTAATATTTATAAAGTTTGTGGGGTTTGTTCAGTCGTGAACAAATAAAAGCCTTGAGTATGATCTGAGTTATGTCACCTGAAAATGTTATCTTTTCCAATTGCTTATTTTGTTTTATTTACCAATTAGTGATAAGTGCATAGATTATAAATACATGGACTTAGGTAAAACTATTCTACTGAACTGTAGAGTACTTCCCTTGCATTCCTTCCCTTAGTTTGAAGTCAGAAGCAGAAAGCTACTTAGGATTGATAGCTTTCTGATTTTCTTAGGAACAGATTCTTTTTTCCTTCGCTTTTTTCCCTGCATGTCTGTTGGAGATACCATTTACGCTCTGATCCTGAAAATGCTGTAGTAATCCTGCTAAATCCACTTTGAATTTCCCGAGTGGAAAGGCTCATGCAGTCGGGGCCATGCGCTGTCTATCCAAGAACATTTCAAAATGGTAACTTCATATGAGAAATTGTAGCACTATTTAATCTCTGAAGTACTATAATACTTTAAAATAAAAATGTATTGTAATTGGATCAAAATGACCATGATACAGTTATTAGCTTTGTGCTGTTGCCTTAAAATGTTTGCATTCAAAAAACCTACTTGGCACTCGAGACAACTTTGCTTTTGTGTATACCAATAAAAAAGGCAAAAGCATTTAATGTTTACTCTTCATTTTTGAGACTCATAGTTTGTGTAAAATGTTCTGCATGGAAAGAAAGCGTTCTCTGAATTCTTAGTTGCAGATTCTTGTGTTTTCCCAGTATGCTTTATAATTGTTTAATTTTATATAATCCTGACATCCTTGGTGCACTCTCCTCCTTCCAGCTTCTCCAGCATTTCCTTTCCTCACTGTACCTTGAGCTTCATGCTGCAGGAAAGAAAGTGGAACCATGGAGAAGAGTTGGTGTTTCGAAGGGTGGCTTACAAAAGGGATTGCATAATACCGGAATCACTTGAAAGCTCAGGTGAAGAGTCAGAGGGAGAAGGAAACTAGGTAAAAGTCCTGGGAAAGATCTAAGCACATCAGAAATAGTTTCTATAGGAAAGACCAAAGCAGGCCAGGGAGAACTGGAACAAAACAACACTTTCCACAAGCACAGAGGTTGGTAGGTTCTAGCTAGCACTTGTCACCTTTAGAAAAGGCTGGTTTGTTTTAATAGAGGAGCTCCTAGACAGTGTTAATCCTGGCTTTGCTCCAATGATCAGTGCAGGAAAACAGCATGCTGTGAAAATTTACCACTGTAGATCAATAGTCCCTAGCTACCCACTGTATTAAAGATAATTGATGGGCCGAGGGGCTCTTATAAACACTTGTTTGTCCCATCAGCATGTTTGCTTGTTTGTTGATGTAAGGACATCTATAGAGCAACCATCAGCTGTAATATATTTCTAGTTTTACTTGGGATTACTGCATTTATTTATCTTTTAAACCACTTCAACATCCCAAATATGATCAGACATCAGTGATGGAAATGTGTTAGTTGATAGTGTCTTTTATAGATTTTTAAAGGAGAACACAAAAGCCTTACTTATGTTGGGTGAATTGAGATTTGGAGAAATACCCAGCTGACTTTGGCCCTTAGATGACATTTTAGGGGATAAACGATCAAGGTTATGCAAATGAGGGAATTGATCAAAACTAGTGATTTAAATCACTTTGATTTACATCAGCAAGAGGGAAGCTTTGATTTAAATCATTGATTTTAATCTTGTTTTGGGATTGTACTTTCATTATTTTCCTGAAGGCAGGTTGATTTTCATTGGCTGGTAACTATTTGAAGCGTGTTTATTTGCAAACAAGTATAGCTCTTAAATTAATTTCTTCATTTCTTCCTCTGGGCATGAGAAGGAATGCTTAACTAAATGGTAGGGTAAGTGGGGCAGGGATCTGTCCTTAAGCAGGTACATAAATTAACAAATCCTTATTGAAATTCTTTAACATTTACATTTTCAAGAATTGACAAATAAGCTCACTATGTAGATGACTATTGGAATTGAATGTAAAAAAATCTCACCATTTTGAGATCTGTATTTAAATGTAGCTGTCTAAAAAAACCTGCTTGCAAAAAATCAGTAGGAAGAAATGACAAAAGCATCTTACAAATGTTTTCCATTTTAAAGCTGATACATTAACCAAAGAAAGCATTGTCTGCAGTTAAGGAACTGAACTGCTTCTGGATACCATGTCCTTCAAGGTGTGAGCTCTGGTAGAGCTTATTCTGTTACCTGTCTGTTATTCAAAGATTAGAAGAGGAAAACAAGCTTTCCTGCTTATTTTTTTTTGAATGCATTTTATTATTGTTAATATCCTTAAACTCCCAGTTGGTTATTCAGCTTTTGAATGAACAATTAATTGATTTGAATTAGACAAATAAACTAAAATGAACAAAATTGGATAAACTCTTGCAACTCTCCTTCAGGTGCTTATGCTGTAGTTTTCACTGGTTCAGGACTCAGATTTATCTCCCTTCCTTCCCAGCCTCCCCTGAACAAAGCAATAGTAAATGTTGCTAAATATTTTACGTGTAATTTTAAATAACATTATAGTAAGTTTATGCTTTGCATAGACCAAGATTTGAATAGAACTTTTTAAAAAGTCAATAAAAATGTAATTCAGAAAGCCTTTTTTAATGTTCCCATATGAAATATATATACGAATATCAATGCAGGGACTTTCTTAGCCTTTTTTTGATGGTGAATGCAGTCTAGGTTTGGTAATCAGGGTGAAAGAAGTGTGCAAAGCTAGTTTTCAACATGCAATACATATTAAATTTCTTTCCCCATATTAAATTTCTATCCCCCCCCCCCCCCCAAGTACTTTAACAGCAGATTTTTTTTTTAGCGGCATAAAGTGTCTCTCTCTCCCAGACAGGTTCAAGTGGTTTGGTCACTGTTTAAATTCGCAAAGGCAGGCTGATGCGGTTCTGTTTCCCTGCAATTAAAACCAAAAGTCTTTCACGCTTTTTTTGTTCCTAAACCACAAGGCTTGTTGAAGCTGTAGAGTGGTTATAATGAAGGCTGAATAAGAATAGGCAAGAGATACTGGTCTGTTTAGATTTTCTGTTACATTTGTTTTATTAACATTGATGGGATGATAACAGTTGTCTCAACTGTCAAGAGCACCTTAAATCCTTTGGTAGTTAACTATTTCCTTATTGCTCTATGTTCTCTGGCACAGTAAGTACTAATGGTTAGGTAAAAAAGCAATAGTTTTGAGCAAAGCTGATGATACATTCCCGTCTTCAACAGTATCAAATCTCTGATGCTTCTTACGGCACGGTGCTTGTGTTCTGATGAAAACTGTTTCTGTATTTGGCTGGAAGATTCTGCAGGGCTTCTCTTCTTTTCCCAAAACCCCCAGAATTAATTCTTCGGAGTGTACATTTCTACTTTTGTACCACCTTAAAACAAACACTCCACCATGGTGATTTACTAGCACTCTGTTGTTGAATGTGCTATACTGTAAATCAGGGCTAAAAGTGAGGTCCCAACATTTTGTCACTGTCAGTTTCACTTGAATTCTGTATTGTCAGGTTATTCATTTGCTGCTGTTTGTGTTCCTTGGTGATGCTGTGATAAATAGCTTTGCCTTCCATCATTTAAGTGACTGCTGCTGGAAATGACAAATTTACCAGGTTATTTCACATGTTAAGCTCTGCTTAATAAGTTAGAAATTTTTTTCTGATGGTGGGGGAAAAAAGCATTATATGAATGCAACATACCATTGCTGTTGAGATCTGTAAAACTTGAAGGAGGGAGTAATGGTATATACAATCTTACGATCAACCAGAAATGTCTGTTGTTATATCCTTGGGTGCTTGTGTCATAGATTACAGGATGCCAGGGAGGGACTCTTCATCAAGGACTGTAGCTACAGGACAAGGAGTAATGGGTGTAAACTTAAACAGGGGAAGTTAAGGTTAGATGTAAGGAAGAAGTTCTCTCTGTGAGGGTGCTGAGGCACTGAAACAGGTTGCCCAAAGAAGCTGTGGTTGCCCCATTCATGACAGTTTTCAATACCAGGCTGGACGAGGCTTTGGGCAACATGGTCTAGCGTAAGAAGTCTCTGTCTATGGCAGATTGGTTGGAACTAGATGATCTTAAGGTTGGAAAAACCCAAGCCATTCTACGGTTTTAAAACTCGGTCTCAAAAAACCTTTGCACGTATCTGAATACAGAGCGTAAGTCGGTGGCTGCTGCAGTGTACTGAGCCAGTTTATGTATGTCAGAACACCCATTTAGAAAAAAGGTGAAACAGAGTGGAAATATCAAATGGTAACTGCTATTTACTTTTACTCATAATACAGGGGTGGTGGAAATAAAATGAAATAGAAAGGATATCCTTCAGGATATATGCCAGCCATGATAAAATACAAGAGTTTCTTGCCTGTTGCTGTGAAACATCAAATTCCTGATATTGTTATTTATCTGGTCTGTCAAAAACGTGGACATGGGAGTAGCCATACAGATTTACAGTTAATCAGTCCACAGAGGCAGTTCCTGACCAGCTGTAGCAGATATTTCTTCTTACTTAGTTGAACAGGCAAACAAAAATGGGATGGGAATGTAGGGCAGAACAGGACTGGAAGCAAGATGTAAAGTTAATCTAAAAGCTGAAAGTGTGCCAATGAAAGGATGAAGAGTTGAGTTCAGAGACTATTCTTACAGGGGAAGGGAAGAGCAAAGACGTTTAAAGTGAAGCCATTAATAACCCACCCATTTGCTAAGAGTTGTTTAAACCCAATGTGAAAGCTTCTTGTAAAGAAATGAGGAGTGCACTGTTTTCTGTGTTAGCTGTGAGGAATACAAGAAATAGTTAACCTAATTTTCAACAAAAAAGTTAATATTAGGAAAGTAATTTTTGTGTTGGACTTCTGGAATAGCTCACTTTAGGAGTCTTAATATTCTGGTTGCTCTTCCCCGAGTTGCTGTAAGCTTTTCCTGCCAGTAACTTCATCTCAATGCAGCAACAGTTATCTGTAATGTCTAAGTGATCCTGCAATAAAAGGGCCTTCTTAATCAAAGATGGTGAAGTCCGAGACAGTCAGTGCTTTCAGTATTGGCATCCTGTTCTGCTAAGGCAATCCCACGTAGGAGGAAGACAGACACAAAAAGTGATTTGGCTGTAATGCAGCAAAACAAATTCTGGCCAAATTGTGGACTTAGAGTTAATGGGTACACAGTGTTACTCTGCAAATCTCTATAATGCAGACTGGAAATCAGGGTGAGTTTTGTAGCCTCTTAACTACTTAAGACAGTTTTGTTATTTCAAGTTTGGCTTCAGCTTGTGAGAAACGGGGCACTTTCATGTCTTATAGTTCAAATTTTAAGAATATTAAAGGTAAATCTTACTAGATTGCTTTACAGCAAGTGTAAGGCTGTGATCTAATTCATTTGTATGCATGCATGTGTCATCTCCCCTTGTAGCCCAGCCAACTGGGTGTTGACTTACGGTGTCGGTTTTCTCCTTGATGTAGAAGGGGCCTTTTCTGATGTACCATATTTTACAATATATTCACATGCTCTGACTTGTGGAACGGCTGTACATAGATTGTGCCCATTTAGGAACATAATATCCCTGCAGGGTCAGACTGATGGTCAGACTAGCCGATTTACAGTAAAAACACTACTTGCAGAAACTCAGCCTTTATCTAGCAGTTGAAGAAGTGGCAGAGACCATGCTTCGTGCTTCAGCTTCATATATTAAGAACAACAAAGTTTGGGCCATCCAGCATCTCTACTCTGCTCCTGGACAAATCTCTCTCTGTTAGCAGTTTTCTCTGTAAGCTTACTTGCTCTGCCTTCTGCAGCACATCTGCTGTGCAGATCTTCTCAACAAGGTTACTTGCTGGTTCTTGACTGATCAGTCTGAGTCATAGGTAAGGATGGCTCCAAGCTCCCTTTGATGGGTTAAGAGGTTCCTTAGAACCCATATGATTGTTCCCAAGAACTTCATATTCCCAAATATTAGATGTGAACAGTATTTTAAAATTTATAGAATCATAGTTTGGTTTGGGTTGGAAGGAATATCCATCTAGTTTCAATCCCCTTGCCATGAGCAGGGACACTTTCCACTTAGACCAGGTAGCTCAAAGCCTCATCCAACCTGGCCTTCAACATTGCCAGGGATGGGGCAGCCACAGCTTCTGTGGGTAACCTGTGGCAGGACCTCATCACCCTCATAGTGAAGAATTTCTTAGCTGATGTTTGTTATTTACAGCATAAAATATGAAATAAAAAAGAAGCTATTAAATCAGAATTTGATAAAGTGAAGAGGTTTATTTTTGTCTTAAGGAGGGTATAAAATGTATTTATTCACTTTACATTTTTCAGCTTTTCTTTTTCCACTTTCCTTTCTATCATTTGTCTCCAGGAGCTGGAGCTTAAAGAAGAGCAAATGTGAACTGTGAATGTGAGAACAGTGGGAGAATGGCTAAGATATTTTACTTTCTGATTTGGATTCTAAAGACAGTCCTAAAAAAAGAGGCTGTCAAAGTTACCCCACTTTTGTTTCTCTTTTTCAAGTCCTTAAAGGGTTCCGTTAGTGCAAATCCTCGGTGAGAGCTGTGGGAAGTCAGATGGCACTCTCTAGTCACTAACCCTTTCCCGTGATCCAGGTAGCTATGTGTATCCTGCTTCTTTTGTAGGGCTCATCATGTGTTGTCCAAGCACCTCAATGGCAGCAAGAGAGGACAAGGCAAAAACATCCTCTTGGAATAGACTTGGTCGCTTTAATTTGAGAGATTTAGCTGCGTCGCTGTATTGATGGGGGAAAGGGGTGATTTCTACTGGAACAGTAATGTTGCATAGAGGACAGTGTTGACATGGTGAGGGATTACTTACTTCAGTGTACTTGGTCCCTTGTTTCTGTTGGAATAGTGATAAAAGCATCCTTGTGTCACTGTAAAGATATGAGGGAGGAAATCATATCACTTCAAGTAATACAATATTGTAATTTCCTAGAGTGGCAAGGCTGGAGTTTAAGGCTTAGGTAATACTGGGTCATAACTTCTTGCATTCCATTTGCTTGCAAAGATCCTGAAAGGATTTTGTGAGCTTTCCACATGAGTGGCATCTTAGTCCTACTGCTGTCACAGCATGCACAGTCTGTCATGATCTTCTCCAAGTACACTGCTGTGGTTTTTCACTCTCAAGATTCTGCTTTTAAATTGGCTGCTTTAAGATACCTTGCCCATTTAGAAACTGGCATCTTCTTGTAGAGAGATGTCCCTTCTACTGTCAGAAGAAATTCAGGGTTTTTTTTTAATGCAGAGTGTTATCTCAGAAAATCCTTCTGGTTTGGCTACTATATGAGAGAGAACTTATAACCGATGCATGCAATGAATTTGCATGCACATCCTAATAGAGTGGCTTAAGCACTAGATTAGAAAGGTAGGAACTGAGGGAGAGATCTTGTTCGTAGTCTTCTAATGTCCTCAGCAATTGCTGTCTTGTTTTGTTCTATGAAGGATCTTGCAGCTGTCTTACTGCTATAATTTTTTAAAGTCTTCCAGGCATTCTTTAAATTATATGACTAATCTCAGTCATGGGAATCTAGTGGTATTTTCAATGGTAAGTTGTATTTAAATGGGAGTAAACCATTAACAAATAGTATCTTTGTGTCGATAGGGACAGAGAGTTGTATGGCAGATAAATGTGCCAATATATTATCAACAGGATGTAAAGAATCATAAAGATCTAAGTAATACATGAAGTTGAAACTACCCCTTTATAGAAGTCAGTATTCAGAACTGACTGAAAAGTAAAAAATTCATCCTGTAGTATACTGTGCTTGGCAGCAGAATTGTTAGTCAGCAGGAATGTGCAGAACTTTGTGAAGAAATGTTTTTTAGATAATTACGTGTTGCAGACTGTCTAGAGGAACTCACATTTTATTTTTGGCATATTGCATTATTGCATGGTAGCTCTTACATTGTAGAGCTGATGTGTTGATTTATATATTCTCCAATCCTCTGGTGGACATCCAATTTCCAAGCCTGAATACCTCTGTTCAGTAACTAGAGTAAAAATTTTCAGTTCTTAGATAAAAAAACTTACCCAGACACTATCTCTACAGCTCTAAGGACAGTGGTGAAATGATGAGTGTGATAGGTCTGAAAGAGTGCATAGGTAAGGCTTTATGCTCATTCCCATCCGGATTTTGGAGTGTATGCACTTGAATGGGTTAAACATTCCTCTGACCATCATACATGCACTTGGGGAAGGCCATGGCACTTATCTGAAAGTTCAGAATCAAAATGCAGGTAGTGTGTGAATTAAAAGAATTCGGGTTTTCTGTCATTGCCCTTGGAATTGGAAGCCTATAGTGTAGGTGGTAGGGCTAAATTAAAACAGCAGCTTATTGCTGGAATTACCAGTTTCTGTTACCACTGAAACACAGGATAAAATCATGGAATCATCATGGAATCATCATAGAATCATAAAATGATTTGGGCTTGAAGGGACCATAAAGCTCATCCAGTTCCAACCCCTTGCTATGGACAGGGGCACCTTTCACTAGACCAGGTTGCTCAAAGCCACATCCAGCCTGGCCTTGAACACTGTCAGTTTAAAGCCATTCCCCTTATCCTGTCCCTACAGGCCCTTCTCAAAAGCCCCTCTCCATGTTTCTTGTCAGCCCTTTAGGCACTGGAATCTGCTCTAAGGTCTCCCTGGAGCCTTCTCCAGACTGGACAGCCTCAGCTCTCTCAGCCTGTCCCCATAGCAGAGGTGCTCCAGCCCTCAGAGCATCTTTGTGGCCTCCTCTGGACTTGCTCCAACAGCTCCACATCCTTCTCATATTTGGGCCCCAGAGAGCTCAATGCAGGACTGCAGGGGCGTTCTCACCAGAGTGGAGTAGAGGGGGAGAATCTCCTCTCTCGACCTGGTGGTTATGCTGCTGGTGATTGGGTTCAGTATTGCACTGCTAATTATGAGTCCTAATTGTTAGAAACATGTTGGCAGCCTGTGTGGCAGCAAGTAATGCAGAGAAGGTACAATTGCTGATACAACTGTGCCTCTCAAAGCGTTTTTTTGGGAGGATGCTGCTGGCTCATCTGTGGTACCACAGCAGCTGGCAACAGAGGGGATAGAAACATCCATCCACATCACAAAAAGTCACACAGCTATTTTTTTTAAATTGACAACCATTGTAACTTTATTTCAAAACTGAATTAAGCATGTGTGTAAAATGCCCAGAGTCCTGGATTTCTCTCCATCAGCTGCATCTCTTTGAGTATTGGGGCTGGATGGGATGGGATGAGGTTAATGAATTCTGCATCATTTGGTTGGGTTTAAAATGAAGTGTGTGTGCCTGTATAAAAAAAAAAAAAAAAATCACAAATATGAAACACTTCTGGTAGTCTGAATGGTGAATTATAAAGAATCTTCCATGATCTTTGAAATACAGGGTGTAGCATGGAGACGGTAACAGGAAGACATATCGAAAAATGATGAAAGTCAGGGCTGGAATAATTCTTCAGATGGTTTCTGTTCATTGTGTTATCTCTATACACCAGAATGGTCTGCTGCTTTGAAGGTGAGTCAACCTTGCTCCGAGATGCTCTCTTTTGAAACGCTGTTTGAGCTGGTAGGTATCTGACCCGTTTGTACAGAAGAGAGGAGATACGTTAAGACTGCTTGACTGCATGCAAGGGTAGAGAGTTCAACTCAGGAAAACAGCTCCAAGAAAATGCGTGTACAAAGGGATTTTAGAAAATAAGCTGTGTTGTGGCTAGGAAGCTTTTTGGTTAGCAAGAATTCTGGGGATTTCAATGCTTTCCATAGATAGGCAGTCCAGGAGATAATACAGCCCAAGGAAGAAAGGGTTTGTACAAACCCTGGATGTGGCACTGGTTCATTCTGGGAGCAAGGAGAAATAGCACAACAGCACATAGGTGTTATAGAAGAGCTCAACACTTGGGAAAATATGAAATATCTGAATGTGAGGAATTAATGTTTTGCTAGCTGTCATTTTGGCCCCTTTTCTGCTGCTTCCTGAGCCCCAGCTTGGACCCTGTCATAAAGCACAAACATTATTTGGTTCAAAACCAGCTACAATAGATAATGCATTTTCTGCTTGTTTCTGGAAGTGGAAAACCTTCATGTTCAATCAGCTATGAGAATAAATTGGTGGCAACTCCACCTGTCTTCAGTACTGATGATTTGTTTTAATTCTTCCTATCCCTTTGCCTTCTGTGCCTCTCACAGTTACCAAGTTTCCTGCAGAAATTTCCTGCAGAAATTTCCTGCATTCAGTTGCATTATATTTGAAATAAAGTTTGCAGAGAAGTTAGGAAGTGGAGTATATAATGGCAGCCATAACTGCAGCCGTTGCTGCCAGTGACAGCTATAATTATATATGGGGCACATACATTCTAGCAGATGCTTCCCATTTAAACCACACTGGTTTCAGCATAGACCGAATTTAGGATCTAAGTGTGGTGACCATAGCACTCGCTAAACCTCTCATTCTATCTTCTGCCATTTACTGTCTTTCTCAAATGCTCAGTGAGACTTTTTTCCTAGTTGGTCTATGGAACAGCTTTGATTTTTCTCACTTTGTGGTTATTTTAAGCTTCAGAAAACAATAAGAATGTACTTTTCTCTCCCCCCCCCCCCATGCTTTTATGAAGGCAGAATCTGTGTAGATAAAGCACAGTTGATCTGTTAGGGATTACTGTTTCTCAGTTATTCTTTTGCTCTTGCATATCATGCCTTTATGTAGAAGAATATTTAAAGGTGCTGTGTAGAACAGCGAGATGAAAGATTCTTTGTGCATTGAAGAATTCTGGTGTCACAGGAGTCCACCTGTTCCCCCATAACTTTTAAAAAAAAAAAAACCTGAAGTTTATTTAAAGTGATTTTTAGTGATCATAAAGGCTGCTGCATTTTGACAGCCTTAAAAATTGAAAGCCTGTCCCCACAGGTGGTGGCAGCCACACTATGTCCTGGTATTCAGGGCACAGGAGTAGGAATCAGAAGATCCAAGTTCTGTTCTCATCTTTATCACAGGTGACCTTGAGCCAAGTAGCATGTTGCTGAGGCTCAGTTTTCTGTAGAGAGTTTTACCCTGGCTCATGAGGATGTTGTAAAGATTTGCTGCTCTCTTAGGAAAGAAAAGACAAGGATAAAAACTTTTTGGCATCACTGTCAAGCAACAGACCTCATCTCCACTCTACCAACGAAGAGAACAATTGGCAGTTTTCAGGTTGTATCACCACAGGCCATTGAATGTCTCAAAATAAGTGGAAGTACTTTTTGTCTGTGCAGCATTGTCTTAAAGAAGCTAACCAACCGGTTTTCATGCAGGTCCAAAAAGACTGTTTCTGTTGGCGTGTCCTACCTGAAATCTTAGTAATTTTTGTGGAGAGTTGAGCTGCATGAATCCAGAGGTCCATCTGATGTAGTGTGTCTCAAGTAGTGGTCAGGCAATTAATGCACCTAACCAGCTCATGAAGCTATTCCTCTGATTAAGTAGGGAGGAGTTTTCTTTTTGACCCTTTCAGGCTATCAGCCTAATTCCCAGAAACTTCAGATTTAATTACCCATATCATTATCACAACATGCATAGCTGCAGATTTTATTAATGACCATAAAGTTATAAAATCCTCTCCAAAATGAATGCAGATTCCTAGCCAGAATGTCCTTTCACATATCAGCTCTAGTACAAGTGAATCCAACAGGTTGCTGTAGCTCCTCTCACAGCCTTTTGTCAAATGCCGAGCCTAGCTCATCCGTCTTTCTGCACCTGATTTCCTGCTAATTTACCAACCAGTAGTAATATTCTCCTGCATTCTGTCACCAAATTCAGGTTTTCTTGCCTCTAAATTGTTAGCTAAGCTAAAATTTGACCCTTCTTGGAGCCCATTTTCATGCATTTAGCAGCAGACTGACCTTTACCCCTCTCTGTTTCAAACTCCTGCTCAGAGTTGCTTTTGTTCCTATCCCTAAAATGTTCTTTAATCCATTTCAGTTCCTTTTTCCTGCACAATGCTTTATGACTTTGTAAATCAGTCTGAGTGGAACAAAATCAAATGCTTTCCCAAGATCCTGATAACTTATGTCCACTGTTTCACTCTTGTCTAACCTAACGATTTGGTCGTATAATAAAGAGGATTTCAGCAGATTTGTCTGGCATGACCTTCCTTTTATGAATCTGTACTGGTTGTCCTCTACTAAATTATGCATTTCCAAATGTTCTGCAATTTTGGCTTTTATCAACACTTGCAATACATGCCCACAGCTGAAGCTGGATTTCCTCTTCTGAGAGAATTCAGCAGAATTCTATCACAGCCCAACAAAATACAACAATTTTTCAGAATTTTCCATAATAAAACTTCTCTAGTTTCTACTATTTGTCCTCATCTTATTGACATGGTTCTTGACATGGGAATTAGCATTCTCTTCTGTATAGGTTTGAGAGTACTCTGTGTTCAGGAAATAGGCTCATTGTTGGCAGTTCAGCAGGTTTGTGTGTCACATGTAGAATGAGTTGCTGGAGTCTCAGTCCAGTTGCAGGTAAGAGGATGTAGTCTGGTAGCTCAGTCTCAATTTGGTTCCAGTTTCATTTGAGAGTGGAGGTCAGTTCACCTCTCTGTGCATCTATTTATTTTTCTGGCCTGCTTCCTAAAGAGTAGTTTACATTGCAGGCTTGCTTTGTGCTTTTGTCTGAATATTTATGTGTGAGGAGGGAATACAAACTCCAAATCCTTCAAGTGTTACTGCTTAAAGCCCTTATACTTATGCTTATACCTACTTTGAACATATAGCTTGCCACTTGGGCTATGCTTCAAATACAGATTTCTCTTGGAGGTATGTTCTGACCCACCTACTTTGCACTGCAGATATATTTAGCAAAGTTTTGCCGTAATAGTCCTGAAGCGCTGTCCCAAAGCTGTCATCTGCTTTTCTGCATACCTCCTTCCCACTTACCTTCTATGCGTCAAAAGCCACCTGCCAGAGTTCTGTTTCTGTGGTCAAGGCTATCTGCCACAGATGCAGCTCCTTTTTGATAGTAGGTAGAGTGCAGAGGTTAAACATCCTTGTCCTCCTTGTGTGCTAGTGACTGGGTAGCGCAGATTACCTAATATACGTGGGGTCAGGGCTGGGTGGAAAATGAATTGAGAACAGCTGTGAGGAGGAGAACTTTGGGATTTTGGTTGATGAGAAGCTCACTATGATCCAGCACATGAGCACTTGCATCCCAGAAGCCAACCATGTCCTGGGTTGCATCACCAGCAGCATGACCAGCAAGGCGAGGGAGGGCATCTCCCCCTCTTCTGCAGAATTTGTTCTCTGTGAGGGTGCTGAGGCCCTGGCACAGGTTGACCAGAGAAGCTGTGGCTGCCCCATCCCTGGCAGTGTTCAAGGCCAGGTTGGACAGGGCTTGGAGCAACCTGGTCTAGTGGAAAGTGTCCCTGCCAGTGTCAGGGGATTAGAACTGGGTGAGACTTAAAGCGCCTTCTAACCATTCTGTGATGATTCTTAATTTGGGTTAATTCCTTGATGTCTGATACAAAGATCATGAGTTCTGGGAAGAAGCTCCCAAAGTTATGAATAAGACCAGCAGAATTGGAGAATTTGTAATCGCAGTCTCCAAGTAGGGGGAATTTTGTTTTTTTTTCTTAAAGCAGAATGGATGGTACATACTTCTTTGCCCCAGTCCTGGCTCGTGCAAAGCAAAGGTGCTGTTCAGCCTAATTATGTTGAAGGCAGTACAAGAGGGTCCTGCATCTGGATCACAGTGCAAGTGCCCCATCTGGGCATTAAATATGTTTAAAAACCACAGCAAATGACTTTTTTTTGGTGTGAACACAGCTTAGTGGGGAAAGTGTCAGTGGAATACCTGTTGGGTATGTGTCTGCCCTGTATCTGCTGTTTATGCCAGGAGGAAAATTGCTAGATTATAGAGCTACTTAAATTATGACAAGATTATGGAAGGCACTGCATCTAATGGTCTGGCTTTTCTTCAGAAAGCCAGATTCTGCCTCTCTCCTTCAGTCTTCTGTTAGATGTCATCCAAGATGGATTCCAAGTCCAAAAAAAAAAAAGCCAACCAAAAAGTTCAAGCAAACCTGCACCAAGTGAATCATGGCTACTAAATTTAAACCACTTATTATGGGGAGGAAAAAAAAAAAAAGAAAACTTGGATTACAGGTTTATCAAGCATGAACACATATTTCAGCATATATTGCCATATTTGTAATTGCCAAGCTACTGATTTCTTGGAACTCTGCTATTAGCATTGTTAAGCACTGTTCCAGACAGTCACTGCTATAAATCCCTGTTGATATATTAAGCGGGAGAAAGCTTTTGCAACAAAAATACTTAGCTGGCAAGTAATCTCCATTTGGGGAGTGCTGTCTATGCTACAGGGACAGGTAGAGAAAGTAACTATGCTTGATGTTACTTGCTTGCTGGTTTGGGGTTGGGAGGAACCTTAAAGTTCATCCAGTTGCAAGGCCCCTGCTGTGGGCTAGGACGCCTTTAACTAGACCAGGTTACTCAGAGCCCCATGCAACCTGGCCTGGAACACTGCCAGGGATGGGGTATCCACTTGCTGAGCCTCCAGTTGATGTTTGCTTGAATGTTATTGCCACTTTTTTATTTATTTATTCATTTGGACAGAAGTGTAAAGGTGTGTGAGGTTTCTGTACAGGGTACACTTCTAGTGTGAGGTCTATAGTTTACTGATTTCTTAGTCTCCTTCATATGCTGTTCAGGCAATAAGTAATGACAGGAAAAACATCTCACACCATCAAACAAATGTCTTTTTCATGGACAGATAGTATTTTTTTTCAAGATAATATTTTCTTTTTCAAGTGTGCTATTTGAAATAATGAAGTGCTTCAAGCCCTGATACTATGACAGCACATCACTAAATGCCTACATATATATGTATGTTTATTTTCATAATACCAATATAACCAGAATATTTTCATCACTGCCAGTCTTCTGACCAAAGTCATCTCTGTCTCTTGTGAACTAGTCAGTGGGTAGAAATAAGATGGAGTGTCTCGAGAATAAAATTGTCAGAGTCCAACTTTACCTTGGACAAAAATGATTGTCCTCTTTCACTCACATCTGCTGCACCATGTACCTCTACAGGGGTGAGAGACCCCTACAGGCTTTCTGGCAGAGTATGAGAAAAAGAGAACTTGGATCACAGTACTTGCTTGACGTGAGTAATACATTTAGAGGTGGTCCTCATGAAAGTCTGTGTCATCAGAGAGGAAGAAGAGGAGAAAGCAAAGCAGGAAGGTAGAGCTGCAAATCAGTATTTTAAGCACAACCAGTTGAGAAGGGCATGGGGATGGAGAAGGTTAGGGAGACTTGTTTGTTCTGCTGCTGAAGTCAGAACACAGCCCAGCCCAGCTCAGCTCCAGCATAACTGGTGAACTGCAGATTCTCTGATAAAAATTAGTTGTATTCCAAAGTGAACAACAGATGGGTGTTCTATGATTGGTCATCAACCTGCCTTCAATTGTGAGGCAGAGGGCAGACATTTGCGAGACTGTCGTGCTTGTAGTCTGTCCTTATGGCATGATTTTATGCAGACTTGTTTGAGGGTGGAAAAGGGCTGCATGCTTATTTTATTACAAGTAACTGGAAGCTCACAGAGCTTTTCAGAACATTATTTAATGTTTTGTAAAGTTCCTAAGGAGTTTATTCATTGTACATCATGTTATCAAGTTACTATTTGGGAAAAGGAGATGATCATCTTAAATCCAAAATCTATATTTAAAAAGATAACAGGTAAATTTTATGCAGTGTATTTGCTGTTGCTGAGTGATACCACGTTCCTCTTAATATTTGTTTGTGCCATACAGCAAAAACAAGGCATTACTTCTCTTCCATGCTTGTTCCTGATACTAGTAATAGATACACTTCTGATTTCTTAAGTCAGCAGCTGGGTGTATGTTCTTTGGCTTGCTTCAGCTGCATGTGCTTGCATCTTGCATTAGACAGCATCATATTCACGTAAGATCGTGCAGTAGCAGTTTTTTGTGCCTGCCAAGCATTTGAGGTACTCCTGTCATGCAGTTAATCTCTCTCTATCAAATAGTCTGATACCAGGTACGATTTCTGGCATTCTGCTGAAGAAGGATTGGTGGCATCTGTGAAGATGCAGGGGGCTCCCTGCAGGAAAGTCCTGGATAAAGGATGGTTTCTGCTGGTTCAGTCAGATGAATGCTCTGTTCTCTTGGGCCTCTTGTACATTTTGCAGTGCCTCCCATTTCCAGGCTCTTGAACTTGCCTGTCACCAGCTATAACCTACATGGCAACTGAGTGTTAGTCTTCATAGAAGACATTTGTATCCTCTGAGGCAAGCAAGCCGCAGGTCTCAGTGGCATTGACAGCCATGGGAAGTCCTGTCTTTTGAAGACTGTATTTTAAGTCCAACATGTAAGCCTGCACAGCTTCAAGATCAAAACCCAAGCTCTGTAAGCACTGCAGTCTTTATTTGTTGTCCTCAAGACTTTGGGAATACTAGTATGTTTTCTCATCTTCGTGTGTCCTTTCAGTAGTAGGCTGAGTTTAGTTTGTTGAAGTTTTATGTTCTGGGTAGATGTTCTCAAGGTACTGCTGGCCATCTTGGATGCAGGATGCATCATGTACCTCTACAGGATGCTATGCTGTTGCTTGTTTTCCTTCACTTGAATACATATTGCTGCGTGAGATATGCAGGGCAACTCTGTCAGGTTCTCAAAAGTGAGCGAGCTCCTCACTGGACCTGGAAGCCATGATAGCAGTAGTTCAGCTGGTGAGAAATTTAACTGCAACATCCTTAGGGTCATAATGACCAGATGTGGACCGTTGGTGAGCCTGCCTGAATACACTAAGTAGAGCTGCTGACATCTAACAGTGTTCTGCAGTGGAGATATACTTGTGGCATGCAGACATTAAATTTGGCAATACAGAATCTCATTTCAGTTGGCATAGCCAGTGCTACTATGTCACCATATTCCTAGCAGAAAATTGTCAAGGTAATTAGTGTAAATTGGGGTCTTTTCTGAATGAGCCTCTCGTTTATTGTATGTTTGGCCCAGGTTTGGACTCAGGGACTTGGCAATCTCCCATCTGCAGTTCTGTCCAGATGAGCGTGTATGCCTCACAGTGTACACATCCAGAGTTCTGGGTGTAATCCCTACTGTTGGTACATGTTTTAAATCTTCATTCTACTTTAGGGTACATCCTGCCCGTTCTAGCTCTGTAGGAGTTAGCTGCCTTGGACTTCTTCAGCTGTCTGCTCTTGCCTTTTGTCTTCTGTCATGCAGTTGCTTATTTTGTGACAGCTTCTGCTCTGTTTGCAATGCAGCATCAAACATTTTTGAACTGAACCTGTCAGCTGAGAGTCACCATCTCCTTAAAATCTCTGTCATGTGAATGACCATTGCTCTTCCTCATCCATTTCAGTGCTCAAACTGATTTAAATGTATTTAGATAACCTGTTTGATCATTAAGTTGTCTTTGTAGCAGCTGTTAGCTACAAGTCTGTGTGCTATGAGTTCGTTACTCTCAGTCTTTCACCGTCAAGATTCACTTGTAATTTTAGCTGGAAAGTTAATTCAAATCTGGCCTCTGATTCCACACAAATTTTTAGGAATGATTGGAGGGACAACATACTGAAATTAAGGAGATACAACAACTTAGATGCTGGTTGCATTAAGGCTGGTAGCTTATTTGTAAGCAATAATGGAAATGTCAGCCGGGGTTCTCCACTGAAATGCGTTTGCAGATATATCATGTTGACAACATTTCATTTTCTAGCTGCCACTAAGGACAAAGCAATACTTAACAGTGTTCTTTTACTGGGACTGTGTTGCCTCTTATATATCTCTTGGACTTCTAGAGTAACTCAGGGTCCTTTCTGATGGAATACAAATGATGTTGCTTTTCTAGAAGTCCAATGTGAGTTTGGGAAACTTGGTGATTTTGTGACCTCAGTTTTTCTATCGAGAGGATCAGTCTGCTTTAAAATGGAGCCTGACCTCTGACTTGCACTATAGGTAATACCACCTAATTAGGGAAGATTTTTTTGTGTGGGATTGGAGAGGGAGAAGAGAAAAAAATTAAACAGCAACTTTTGGCTAATTGTTCTTCGGGGCATGCTTGCTTTAAGTTTACCAGCTGTGGCTTTATTGTAAAATGGGGGGGTGGGGGGGGTGGGATGTTGTTTTCTAAAGAGCAAAAGGGCTCTTTTGGTGGTTTCCCCTCAGTTAAAGAGTTCTGAGGAAGAAGAGGATCCAGTCCCTTCAAAACAAACAAAAAAAAAAAAAATGCTGCACGCTTGGCATGATGCTATTATCTTCCCTCACCATAATCCCAAAATATGGCTTTCTCCGGTGTTGTACTGTGAAGGCTTTGGCAAACCAGCACACTCTTTATAAGACTGAAAACAGCATTGATTGGGTTTAACTTCTCTACAGTTTCTTCAATAATTTTTGTGTTCATAAAAAGTACGCTGTCTTGCTCCCTAGTTTCACTAGTGCAGGTTGCCAAGAGAAGTAGTGCAGTCTCAGACCTTAAGAGATACTCAGCAGCCACCTGGACAAGGTCCTGGGCAACTGGCTCTGGTTGAGCAGGAGGATGGTACAAAAGCACCTGGAGAGATTCCCTTGAACCAGCCCTTCTGTGATTCTGTGATTAGAAGATCACAGCCTGTCCCTTAAGATCGCAGCCATAGCAATTCATGCCTTGTTACTTTGCAACTGAGCTAATGTGCTCCTTGCCAACATGGGTTCAAGGTTACACAAAAGCTGCAGCAGATGCAGTGACTATGTTGTCTGTTTAGGCACGAGTTTTGGCAAGAGCTTGTTACGCATCTTCTTGAGGGTCTGAACAAAACTGTGCTCAAAGTACAGATCAATGTGCTAACTTAAAGTAGTGATATTTAAATAACTTGGAGCCTGGATGCTTAGGAAACAACTTTTCTTCTTGCGTTGCAGTACAAAGGCTGCATAAAACTGGATGCTGTGTTCCACCAAGCCACAGCGTGTGCTCGGGAGGTGGCAGTTCTTAGAGAAGGTTCTTAACCTTGCTTTCCAGGGCACAAGTGTAACACATTCTCAAATCATGTGGCAAAGCTTTTTTATTTTTCCTCTAATAGGACTATTTTGGGAAAATGGGCTAGAGAGTCCTAGATTAGATTTAGTATTTTGGACGCTAGTCCTACTTTTGTGCATGCATGCAGATGAATTTATCTTTAAGTTTTGATACAAATGCAGTAGCTAGAGTTTTAAAAGCACTGGGTAAACAACAGCCTGGCTAAACATTTCCCAAGAATAAAGGACTCCAAGCTGACAGGGGAGTGTTTAACAGAAGCTGCTGTCTGGAATCTGAAGCCAGATGCATTCAAAGTAGACATCAAGTACAAATTTGTAATGGAGATGGTGATTAAGTACTGGAATGAACTAGAGTGGGTAGATCCTTGGTGTCTTGCTGGTTTTGAGATGAGATGTCCCCTGGACATAAGTTAAGCCAGGTTAATAGGTTATTTTTTCTTCATGCTGGCCTCAGTGTAGAGAAGGTGAACCAGATGAAATGTAACCTGTGTTTGTAGTCATGTACACACACACACGGAGTCTAACCAGGAGACTTGATGATTCCTATAGACCTTAATTTGTACGTTAAGTGAAAGACTTAAATTTGGGTTTGTTTTTTGTTACTTCTAGGAGTGTATTGGTTTGTAGTTATGCATGGGGTTGGGAATCTGATTTTATTGTGAATTCAGCAGTGGTAGTACCTCATTTTCAGAGCTGTTTTTCTTCACTAAGGCACCAGGTTTATCAGCAAGCTTAAACTTGGTTCTTCTGCATTTCAGTAACTGATAGGGTAATAGTCCTGTTGTAATAGTGGGGCCTCTGTCCTCAGGCAGATACCATGTTCAGCCACTGATAACCATCCCATGTGGCTTTAAGCCAAGAATTTAGCCCCTCTGTTCATATTTTACTTGTGATGTTGTTTTTTCCTCAAGGACAAAAGCTTTTAATTTCTTAAGCCCTTTATAAGAACTTACCAAGAAAGATATTAGTGAAATACAAAGTGATGGCATTATTTTTTTACTATGTGACTCATTCAGAAATTAAGAGATAAAATTAATTTCTCTTCCAAGTAAGTGATATCAGCCTCATCTTTACCAAGTGACTCCCTCCTTGCTTCTGCAGGGCATTGTGGATCAGGGTGAACTATGCTTCAAAACAATTAACTGCATACAGTGAGAAATGAAGAAAACTGAAGTGGATCCCAAGAATGTATTAAAAATCGGAACTAAAATGAGAATGATTTCATGTCAAGCGAGACAAATGCAGAGTTGATACTCCAGTGCTTCACACTTCCACTTGTCCTTGGCACTGAGAAAATGAGATTTTTAATATCGGAAAAACAGATTGCCATGAAGACTCATCCATTGTAAATTTAAGCTGCCTTTATAGCAACTTAAGCTGGGGACAAGATTGTTCATTACATCTGATTCTACAGCTGTGGTGATGATTTCCAAATTAATATTGGATTTTTTTATTGTCTGTCCCAGTAATAGGAAGGAGAGCTGGTAATGTTTTCCCAGTACTAGCAGGTAATTTATTTAACGACTAATATGGTAGGGCAAAGGTCTGTGAGTGCTTACTTGCATATCAACTACAGATAGTGATGATACATGCCTTTGCTGCTGTGATCAAACCTGGTTTCCTGCTGAGAGGGGGCTGAGGGAACAGGGGATATAGATTCATGATTTTGGACTCATGATTTGTTGTTAATGGAAGTTATGTTGGTTTGGGTTGATGTTTTGTTTTTTTGTTTTTTTTTTTTTTTTTTTACTAAAATTAGAGATGAGGGAGTTTCCTGTTTCCCATATGGTAGGCCCTAAAATTAAAAAAACGTTTCATAAACCTTTGCATTTGTATTGGGGCAGGGAAGGTATTTCTGTGCTACTGAACTTTAGACCAGCATTGAGTCAAAGACTATTTGTAACCCTTTTCAATAGCAGCTGGTCTGTTCTGGCATCAGACATCGGAAGCACTAGCTATTCCTCTTTTCTGTGCAACTGCATTTGCTTTCACCAGTCCAACCACCAAAGCGGACAGGAGGATTCCCCAACCTGCCTTACTGCTTGTCTCTGTCTGTGGTGGTTTAGGATTGCGTTCAGACTGTAACACTGCTGCCTCAGCCTTTAACATAGCAGAAATGGAGAATCTTTCCTATATTCTCATGAACTCTGTCCTACTTATTTCTGCTGAAATGCTATCCTTCTCTGTCTGTGCTCAGAGATCTGGAGTCTCTTGGAAAAGCTCCTTCTTCCTCCTCTGTTCTCATTCCAGATTTGGTCTAGATCCTAATGGCTCTTCGTTTATAACATACGAGGCCCATACCATTTTTCTTCTCTTCTATTAGTATCACTAATATCATTGTCCTGCCTTTGTTGTCTCACACCTGAGTTACTGCATCCTTTTCTTTGGCTTTCTGTCTCCTCTCCTCGTGTTCCAGTTTTAATACCGTCTTTCATGATGATGGAAAATGATCTTTTCTTTCCTTTGTGAGTTTTGTGTTCTTTGCTTCTTCCACACTTCTCATGCTGGAAGCAAATCTCTCTCTGAGGAATCCAGTTCTCTAACATTAGCCTCTCTGACCTTCAGAAAGTTTGTATATATTTAAGTCTAATTTGTTCCTTTTTGGAAAACAAAGCAGCTCTCTGTATTAACCTCAAAATTTGGCAATAAGTCAACAGGATGATCTCATATTTTTTGCAACTGCTTCAGGGAATATGTTTAAATGCAGTTAAGAGTTCTAGCAGAGTAGCATTTGGTATAGGACTATCTTAAAAAGCTTTGGCATGGCTGATTGCAAGGGACCTGCATTTTTGTCTTTTCTACCCATCAGTACTTCGGTGCCACGGTTTCTCTCCTGTGCCACAGTACATGACCTGGGACAGTATGCTGGGACCACTCATCTTGTACATGACCCTGCTCTTGGGAGCCTCCTTTATTTGAGAGGAAAAAGGCAACTTGAGATGTAGCTGTGGGCCAAATGAATTGTTTGAGAAATGGCAGCAACCATCTCTCAGCAGCCTTCCTCCCTCAAGACACCCACTGCTTTCCTTGGCACGTCTGGGTGGTAGCAGGCCTATGGGGGCAGCCTTGATCCCCCTGGGTGTGCTGGTGCCTGAGGATGACTGCTGCTACTTCTGGAAAAGCTCATTCAGCCCAGCCTTTTGCCCTAAAAGTTCCAAAGTTTTCCTTCATGAAGGAAAAGAAAAATCCACCTAAATGATGGTACAGTCTGTGTATGCCCAGTGGACTCTGCCTGGAATAGATGCAGTTCTTCCCCAAAGCCTCTAGTGGCATGACAGTGAAAGAGTCATACTACAATGTCTGGGTCCCCCTTAACCACTGAGAAGAGCCAAGATGTGTCCATCCACCAGGCTTGGTTGCTTGTATTACAGACGTCTTTTTATAGTGCAGAGTAAATTATCCAATGCAAATCCCTATGCTACTTTACCCACTTGTTTTCTATTCCAAGTCACATACACCCATAACTCAAAGTGTAAATATTCTCTCTGGTTCTTTCTGTATCTTCCTGGATATAATATCCTGTCTTTCTAGTTGGTTAATAGTTTGACTTTTGAAGCACTTCAGTCCTTGTTAGTTTGTGGATAAAGACATCAGCAGCGATAGCTAAAGAAAATTCTATTAGGTCATTTCTTTTCAGAACATAGTACCTGTCTTCTAAGCTCTTTGCGGATGTTAGCCAAATAATCCTTTTAATAGCTTTTGTGAGTTAAAAGGGTAGGTAACTCTCATAAGGCTAAATGACTGCATAGATTAATTTACTTGTGGCCAAGAGAAATCAATTGTAATTTAAATTTTTGTCTCTGGACTGATTACACTACCAGCCATCAACTTTCTCCTTAGGAATCTACCATTGAAGTATCTGTCTGGGATTATATGTGCGTCTGGATTAGTCACAGAGTAATGTGCCTGAGCGTTTACATTTTTTAACCTGTAGGTGTACACAAGCTAGGAAAACTCAGCTGGTTGGCCTTGTTTAGATTTATGAAGTACCCAGGAATAACTTGAGCCATCATAATCCGTAGGATGTTTGTATGTAAAAGAATATTTATCATACTTTAGAGACCATTGGTCCATTGCAGACCGTGTCAAAGCTCCCACTGAAGGCAAAGTAAAGAAAGAGGCTGAGGCTTTAACAGGCCCTTAAGGAAATAGATAAGTAGAAAGATGATATAAGAAAACTTTGTGGGTTTAGGGAACATTTTTCTTAACCATGGCTATATTTAGTGATTGGTATATATTCTGCTGTCTTTTAGCAGAGAGATGCATTGGATGACTGAAAAGGATCCTAAAGGCTTTGGTCTTTGCTAGTTGGTTTTGGTTTTGGTTTTTAAACAGGAAGTTGTTTGTCATTCCTATAAGATGGTTGTGAAATTGTAAGTCAGATAACAAGAAGTCAGAATGTATTTGCCTTTCATAGAAATCTCTTAACGTTCCCATATCTTTTCATTGTGTCTTACAGAATGGTGAATAACACTGAAGACCCTCAAGAGGCTTTGTGACGTCCTATCCCCATGTAAAGTATGCTCAGAACTTTTCCAGTAGTGTAAGTACAAGCAAAAAAAAAAAAAAAAACCAACAATCCAAAAATGAAGAGGTGTTCGGCAGTTTGAGCTTGCTTTCTTTGGTTTTTTTTTTGTTTTTTCCCTCTTAATTTGTTGAAAAAGAGCAGAGAAATGGTTGCAGTGATTATCAACAGTTGGCTAAATTGGAGGGTTCCACTGTTTTGGTATTTGTTAGATATTTGAACCAGGGAACAGGAACATTTAATTTCTCTCTTGGTCTGACTAATGTGTTTTTTCTACTTTTCTGTAACTGAAAGAAGGTTCAATTCACCATGCAGTCCTTAGAAATTTAGCCTTGATCACAGGAAAGTTACTATTAAAAGAAAGGTCTCCATACATCTACTGAACATACTAGAGGGACACCAGAGCTGTGCAAGAGAGTTTGGCACCAGACTTGGTGAGACGCAATTAGTACACCGTTAACATAGTGTTACATAGCAAAGGCAGAAAACCTGGAACACCTAACCTAACACTAGAATTGGATGTGTTGGTCCAAGTAATTGCTGCTGTATCTGGAATCCAAGTACTAACTGAAGTTGTTCAAATCTCATCTTTGAATTTGAGCCTATTAATTTGTTCTTCCAAATGGCTTCTGTCATGAATCTTCAGTGTAATTGGTATCTGTGTTGTTTCTTCAATAAGCAAGCAAATGAATTCAAAATTTGAAGCTTGTCAGGCTTAAAGGAAAGGCTTGACCTGTACTGTGCTGTGCATCCATCTCTCATCAGCCAATCCTATATCACTGTTCCCCATTCCTGTTTTAGAGGTTTGACCAAAATCTTCTCCACTAGCAGTCACATTCTTGACCTCTTGACTTCTGGTTGTACCTTCTGTCAGATTGAGTTGGAAAGAGAAATTCTGTCTGCAGAACAGATAGCAAGAAACTGGACAACTGTGAATGAAGACAAATTTTCCTAGATGGATTATTGCAAGGATGATGATTATTCATCGGGCACGTGGACAGTCACAGTACAAGTGGCAGTGTACTCCCAGGCTTCTGTAGAGGCACACAGAGTGAAAAGTTAACAACTGCCATGGGTTTTGTGTTGGAAACTAAATTACCAGTGTATTTCAAAAAGCCTTCCTTATACAACCATTAATTAGTTATTTTCTACTGCTGGTGGCTTAGTCCTCTATTCAAAACTAGTGGTTTCCTACTTTGTTGGCAGCCTGCTGAGCCACCTCCTCTGCTTTCTTTTAGCTGGAAATATGTTGGATTTCAGTATTAAAATCACCACTTGAAATTGTAAAGATCTAGTTCACAGCAGGAAAGAAGTCTGGAGGTAAGGCTGCATTGCCCTGTGCATCTTTATTACACTGGTAATTCAGAGATTGCAGTGTTCTTAGAGGTCCCCTGTATTTTGTGTGAGCACGAGGACGGCGTGTCAGCTACTACAGTGAATCAGACTTTTAACATACATTTCCAAACTGTGAGTTATATAGTTTTAATGTCCTGTGTTTTAGTAGATTTCAGTAATGTTCTGCCCCTGTACATTTTCTGCCCTGTTAATCAGCTTCCACCTTCCCATCCAATAAGTAGCAGCTTTTTCCATTTATTCCAGTGTACGTGCAGTTAATACAGTCATCAAGAATGTAATAGAGGTATAGGTGAATGATTTTTGACTGAGTGAATGCTGGGGGGTAAACCTCTTTGGAAGGGATTAAAGAGTATTAAATTAGACTAAATGGACCAAGATGACCCACTTAGGTATAAAGTTTCCAGATTAAACCACAGATATAATTGGAAAAGGGTAAGCAGGCATCGTGGTTTTGGAAAGGGAAAGAAGAAAACAGAGCCTTTAAAAAAAGGAAAAAAATGAAAGTAGATTTTAACTTAAATACTGAATAAAATTAAACAGTCTTAAAACTACCAGGGTTATAGGGTAGTTTGTTTATTTCTACCAAGGGGAAACATCCTCTGTCAGAACAGCAAAGTAGGCAAGCTGGCTGCCATTACAATTTCACCTGCTTGGTTTTTATCCACAGTTGAATGAGAGTCAGTGCTTCAGAGGAATTTGAAGCATGGTGTGAACACAAGACTCTTGATTTTGGTCTCACAAAAATTAGTTGTCTAAAACTAAGTCTTCCTCTAGCCAGTGAAAGTAAATCTCTGTTGGGTTCTCCGTAATTACTGACGCTTCACAGACTTATGGCAGTATTGATTAATTAATATGTGTTAATAGTGAGTGTTAATGACCATCAATATTTGTGTTGCATGTCTCAAACTATCTCAAAATACAATTTCTTGATAGAGCTAGACAGTTTCAACATAATCACTTAAAGTTTACCTGAGTTATCAGGCTGGTTTATGAATCTAACTGTCAGCAGTGACAGAGCTGTCTTGGGAGTGAGTAAAAGCCTGCTGAGTGGAAAGAAAATCAGTGTGAGTAATGCAGATGAAAAAGGACTAGATCGAAGTCTTGTCATCATTTAGGAAAAACAACAGGAAAAAAAGGAACAAGTATGTGAATGATACTGACGGTGCAGGCTGACAAACAGACAGTTGAGTTACAGTGGCTTAGAAAGTCATTGCCTGGCTGATCTGTGTTAACTTTTGTCCAGCTTCCTTGAAATGTGACACAAAACTCATTAGTTAAACTTGGGTGAAAGAGAACTCAGCAAAATTGCTCCTTTTGTCTTTGGTGGCAAGGTATTGTGTACATAGTTGGTGTTTTAAACTTCCTTAACTGAAATAGTATCTTGTCTGAGCCCTTACTTTTACTCAAGATAAACCAGATGAATTAATTTGATTTTACAAGCAGCTAAGCCGTTCCTAAAAGGAACATAAAGTTATCTTGCTGCACATATACCTCTTATGCTTGCTTATGCTTTTGGCCAAATTGTCTTGTCCTAATCTATTGAATTAGTAGTAGCAATCATCAGTGCCTTCTCTAAGCTCATGCAGCTTGCTAACCCTGGCAAATACTAGCTATGGATGGGTTGGTGGTTTGACTATCCTTCTGGGTTAGTGAGCTGAACTGATCTGTGATGATTTTCACCAAGTCCTGCAGCTGTGCAGAAGGGCTGAAGAGCAAGTTATAGGTTGGTTCACCATCTCACTTGCATCTTTAGGTGTTCTTCTCCTGCTCTGAGCAGGATTTGGACTTGCCCTAAGAATGTAGGCTGGGTATTTTCTGTGTCATGCAAGAGGAAATATATCCCTAGTTTGATCTGGGCTGCACAAAGGGATGTTAGTTGCTTTAAGTGCATTAGTTAAGATGTGTTTCTTATTGAAATGCTTTTAAATAAAATGGAACTTAAGATGGTAGCAAACATAGCCAAAACCCCCTGTGTTTGCCATTATGATGTATGTTCTTCAAGGAGCTGCTCTTATCTGTTTGGGTTTGGATTTTGGTTTTCCAAAGTAAAAATTTCTCATTTAAGTAAGAGTGTTGGTTATCACTGCTGGTAATAGATCCTGAGGGAGAAAGACTGCCTGAAATACTTCAGAATGTCTCTTTTCCTTTATGTGTGGA